>CM054060.1:145166246-145319658 GCA_028641055.1 Alopecurus myosuroides
TGCATCATCGGCATTCTCATTTGGGGGAATATCCTCATCATTTCCTTCATCAAGACCATGATCCATCCGAAGTGGAGTTCTTGGTGAAGAGTCACCAAAATCATTTCCACCATTATCGTTGGGTGGATCTTGATCACTTTCTTGATGAGAGGTATCCACTTGAAGGTCTTGTTCTTGTTCTTGGTCTACCATTTGACTGGTGGTTGATGTAGAGGGCTCCACTTGTGTAGAGCTAGTCCCATCCACATTTTCCACAAGGTATCCCTCAATGAGTATAAGTGGACCTATACACATTCTTCCTATGGCTATGGAGTAAGGTTTCACCTACATCATCACAATCAAATTGCTCCACTTGGGAGCCATTATCCTCATGAAACTCCACATTCATAGATTCTTCAACACACCCGGTGGATATGTTGTAGACTCTATAAGTGTGAGAGTTCGTGGCATAACCAACAAATATGCCTTCAAAAGTTCTAGGATCAAATTTAGACAATGTAGTCCCTTTAATGCAAACTTGACATTTGCACCCAAAAACTCGAAGATACTTGAGGTTGGGTTTGTTACCGGTTAGAAGTTCATATGGAGTCATACCAATCATCGGACGAAGAAAGAGTCGGTTAGATAGATGACAAGCAGTGTTGATGGCTTCGGCCCAAAAGTTATATGGGGATTTGAACTCGGCCATCATAGTTCTTTCCATATCAATAAGTGTGTGATTCTTCCTCTCCACTACACCATTTTGTTGAGGGGTGTACGCAGCGGAATATTGATGCCTGATACGTCTCAAACGTATCTATAATTTCTGATGTTCCATGTTGATATTATGCCGATTGCTACATGTTTTCCGTATGTTTTCCTACCTTTTCTTATGTTTTCCGGAACTAACCTATTAACAAGATGCCACAGAGCCAGTTACCTGTTTTCTGTTGTTTTTAGTTTCATAAAAGTTGCTCTCGAAATATTCTCGGAATTGGAAAATTCGAAAGCCAGAAGTCCTAAAAGTCTCGGAAGCATCCAGAAGTCCCGAAGAGCCCCGGAGGGGGGCCACAGGGTGGCCACACCATGGGGTGGTGCGGGTTCCCCTGGCTGCGCCACCTAGGGGTGTGGGCCCCTTGGCCACCCCCCGGCATCGCCCTTTCGCCCATATATACTCCCCGAGGCATAAACCCTAGGGGAATCGACCTTTTCCGCAAAATACATTCGTAGCTCCGCCGCCGCCACTGACAAGTTTCAGGGGACAGATCTCTGTTCTGGCACCCTGCCGGGACGGGGAAGTGCCCCCCGGAAGTCATCTCCATCGACTCCACCGCCATCTCCATCATCGTTGCTATCTCCTATGATGAGGAGGGAGTAGTTCTCCCACGGGGCTGGGGGCTCTACTGGTAGCTGTGTGGTTCATCTCTCTCTCCCATGGTGTGATCTCGATGTGATCATGAGCTTTGTAATCTAGTTGAATATGTAGATTGATCTTCATATGTTATGCTACCCAAGTGGTTTTGTTATCTCCATAAACACTTTGATCACGAGGCAAAGGTGAAAGTGTGTGCTCCGTGTGGTTTAGCATGATATTTATATCTTATGTTGGAAGGTGAACCTATGAAATTGTGGCGTTTGTTTACTAATTTATGGCGCTCGTAGTGACATTGGGGTGCCCTAGAGAGGGATTATAGACTTGAGGAGTGCTTTTAAAGCCCTACGCAATGATTAGTGATCGTTATTCGACCGGAGAGTGGTTCAGAGTAGCATAGTGAAGAAATGATATTTATGCATTCAATTATGTTTTCATTGTTGAGAGTGTCCACTAGTGAAAATAGGGGCCCTAGGACTTATTTCCAAGCATTGAAACACCGTTTTCCGCCTGTTCTGCTACATGTTTGCTTGCTGCCATTTTATTACAGATTGCTATTATCACTTATAATCATCCATACTACTTGTATTTTACTCTCTCTTCGCCGAACTAGTGCACCTATATACCTGACAAGTATATTGGGTGTGTTGGGGACACAAGAGACTTATTGTATCTTGATTGCAGGGTTGATTGAGAGGGATATCTTTGACCCCTACCTCCCTGAGTTTGATAAACCTTGGGTGATTTACTTAAGGGAAACTTGCTGCTGTTCTACAAACCTCTGCACTTGGAGGCCCAACACTGTCTACAACAATAGAAGCGTGCGTATACATCAAGCTCTGGCGCCGTTTCCCAGGAGGTAAGGTAAAAGGTACTCACATCCTCGGGTGGGAGTGCTCGAAGTTATTTACTTTAGATTCTGCAATTAAATCTTTTTGTTTCTTGTTTTTATTTTCACTAGTTAGGCTTAATGGAAAACAACAAAAATATGAGAGAGCTTTATTTGCATTCTAGTAGCAATGTTATTAACATTAATTATTTGGATACCATTATTTCTAGTACTATGGAAAAGTCTAAGCTTGGGGAAGCTAGTTTCTATAAACTTTTTATTTCCCTAGCTTTAGAGGAGAAAATTTGCTATGATGATACTTTATCTCCCATATGTGATAAAACTAATGATGCTTGTGATATTTTAAATCCTCCTACTGGAAGCATTCCTTTTAAAATACCCAAGAAAATTGTTGAACTTGTCATGGATAACTGTTATTTTGGAGATGGAACTGTCCATCCTCGTGATCATTTACTCTTTATACATGAATTATGCGGGCTGTTCAAGTGTGCAGGTATTTCAATGGACCAAGTTAAGGAGAGGTTATTCTCTTTGTCTCTTAAGGAAAAAGCAAGGGATTGGTTTGATCTTCTAGATGATCCTCATCATTTGGAGTGGAAGGAGCTCGAATCTCTATTTCATTCTAAATTTTATTCTTCTCATGAACTGTATTTAGATAGGAATTACATTTATAATTTTTGGCCTCGTGATGGAGAAAGAATTGCTCAAGCTTGGGGAAGACTGAAAACATTAATACTTAAATGTCCTAACCATGAACTTCCTAAGGAAATAATTGTTACTAATTTTTATGCAAGGCTTTCAGGACATTACAGGGATTATCTAGATGCATGTTCAGAGGCTTCTTTCTCAAGTAAGAAGGTTGAAGCTAAGTGGGATCTTGTTGAAACAATTGAAACCAATAGTGAAGGTTGGAATGATGACAAAGGTAAAGAATCAGGTATAAACTATGAGTATGATTGCATTAAGTCTTTCACTGAAACTGCTGATTTTCAAGAGCTTAGTGCTAAATATGGTATTGATCCTCAAATGATTATTGGTTGGTATGTATCCTTTGCTTCTTATATTAATGTTCCTAAATCAAATGGGGACATATATCATGAACCTTTTAAAAACACTTGCTTGAAAAATGAAACTGTTATTAATGATTGCAATGGACATGCTCAAACTTCTGAAAGTACTATTTCTTATAAGCATGTTAATTTTTGTGGAGCACTTAGACCTTGTGAAAATAATCAAACTGTAGAAGAATATTGCATCCATCATAGGAATGAAAAAACTAGAAAGTGGGATAGGGCTCTAAATGATCTTGGTGAAAAAGTTTGTGCCCTCTATCCTTTTATTTGTGAACTTTGCTATGAAGTGGGTCATTTTAATTTCCAATGCTCAGGCCATGATAGTAGCCTTTCGAATCCTATGAGTACTGCAAGTTTGTATTGTGATGACATGATCACCCCTAATGAGCATGATGAACTTACATTATTTTTGGGGGTGTGAAGAGTTATTTAGAAAAACTTCTTTGATAGATATGAGTGCTTTTGATATGAATAGTGTCTTGCATGGATGCCATCTTTATTGTGTTGATAATTGCCATGCAAATACTTACATACAAAATATTATAAAATAGGAGACTTTACCAAAATATGACAGGACTAATATGTGTTTTGTTCTTATTAATGAAGAGGAGAAATCCTCCAAAGTTCTTTCTATTGTTTCTGATAATAAACCAGGGTATGTGGAGAAGCTCCCTTTTAAGCCTCTCCCTCCTAAAGAGGGGAAGAAGAGGAAGAAGAAGAAGACGAGGAGTGAAAAGAGAGAGGTAACGGTATCTCCCCCTAAGCATGTTGCTCATATTACAGATTTTGCTGATGAGTATGAACTCGATGATTTTCATATGCCTGTTATTTATGAAAGTGATCATGATTGGGAGAAACACACTACTTTTGATATTGAAAATCTGTTTGGTACCAATTCTGAAAAAGATGATAATAATTGATGTACTATTAGTACTATACATGTTCCTTCCAATGATGATATAGAAAGCTCTGAAATTGTGGATGATGTGTTTGAAAATCCCTTTGCTATTAATGATTATATGCTTGATACATCTCCTCCTAGTAAAAATGATGATATGTTTACAAATGAACGCATTTTGGAAGACAACTATTTTATTGCTTGTGATGATACTACGCCTCCAATAGATGATGATTGCAATGATAAATATGATATTTTTAGTCCACCTACTATTGAGGAGAAAATTAATTATGATTTCAATATGCCTCCAGTCTTTGATAATTATTATAAAGAAAGTTATAACATAGGCTGTAATTACAATCATCCTCATGAAACTTGCCATAATTAAGGAGGGACTACCCAAAACCATCTCTTTAATATACAACTTGTCTATCATGTTCGATTTCTTTATGATAATCCTACTCCCGTTGCTATTAAGAATGACTATGCTTATGTGGAGAGTATTAATTCTTTTATGCATGTGGTTCATGATAAGAATGTTTCTTGTGATAGTTATATTGTTAATTTTATCCATGATGCTACTGAAAGTTATTATGAGAGAGGGAAACATAGTTTCATGCATCTCAACAATATCAAGTTTCCTCTCTTTATGTTGAAAATTTTGAAGTTGCACTTGTTTTGCTTTCCTATGCTTGTTGCTTTGTGTTTTCATGACTTGTTTTTATACAAGATTATTTTTCATAGGAAGTGGGTTAGACTTAAATGTGTTTTACATTTTCTTCTTGATGCTCTCTTATTGTGCTTCAACTCTTATTCTTATGTGAGCATCTTTTAAAAATCATTGTGCCTATCTAAAAGGCTTTAAAGAAAAGCGCTACCGGGAGACAACCCGTCTTATTTCTCCGTTTTCAACCAGTTTTCCTTCGTTTTCTTTTGTGTTCTTTGCACCTGGGTGCTTTCTATTTCCTTATAAACCCTGTTGTATCTTTTCTTTTGAGTTTTTGTTGAGCCAAGTAAAGCCTCTAGTGGAAAGTTGAGCCTATATTTCAGATTTCTGCGCAGGAAACATATTTCTGCTGTCCACTGTTAATTCCGTTAAAAATCACAGAAAATTAAAAATGACCTGATTTTTTGTGCCTAATCCTGAGTTATATACGCAACGTTTATTAGAAGACCACTTTTTGATTTGAGCAACATAATATTTTTGAAAAAATCAATCTTTACCTGATGTTCTGTTTTGATAGATTTCTGCCATTTATCGCATTTGCATCTTAATCTCTTTCTTTTGGTGTTCTTTTGAGAAAATGAGTTTTTAAAGAAGTTGTGACAGTAGCTAATGTGTTTTTGAGTGTTAGAATTGTGTTTAAACTGAACCATGTGAATTTATTATTTCAATTGCACTAACATTGCTGATGAAGATTGTGAGAATTTTGGTGTGAAGGAAGTTTTCAAGGGTCAAGAGAAGAGGATGATATGATGTGACCAAGAAGAGTGAAGAGCCTAAGCTTGGGGATGCCCCGGTGGTACATCCAAGCAAATTCCAAGAAGACTCAAGCGTCTAAGCTTGGGGATGCCCAAGGCATCCCCTTCTTCATCAACAAATTATCAGGTCACTTCTAGTGAAACTATATTTTTATTTGGTCGCATCTTATGTGCTTTAGTTGGAGCGTCTTTTATTTTTGTTTTCAGTTTGTTTGGTTTTCTTTGCTGTAATAAATGGTTTGATCTTATCATACTTGTGTGGGAGAGAGACACGCTCCGTTTTCATTGCTTAGAACACTCTAGTTTTTATTCTTATTGTTCTGTGAGTGTTCACTTTTTGCTAGTACTGCGTTTAGCCTTTGTTTTCATGCATCTCTTATTTAGAGATGTTAGTTTTAGTAGTGTTATGTGAGTAATCTCTAGATTTCATTGCTATATTTTTAGAGAGAGTTTTTGTTGTCATATATATGTGCTTGGTTGAGAATAGAAATGCTTATGTGGTAGTTGGTATAGTGGAAAAATTCGCATGGTCTTGTAGATCACTAAACTGCTTCACTTGAATCATTGCTGTTGTTTTGAGATATTAATTTGCTTAATGGATAAACGGGAAGGACTAGTAAGTAGAAACTTTTAATGGTTGGTCTAAGAAACTTGAAGTTGTGCCACACTTAAATTACCAGCTGATAGAAACAATGGTATTTGATTGCTACGAGTGATACATTTCTGATCGGCCGTTTGTTACGCGCTACGGTCGGGGTAGCTAACAGTGACTTGTCACTGCCACGGACCCTCTTAGAGTGATTTGCACTTTGCCTTGTAAGATGATTTGCTTGCTATAATCTTTTAACTTGTGAGTCTATGTTGCGGTTCCTGGCACTTCCACCATCCATATTTGCTAGCCTCTTCGGTACTGTGCATTGCCCTTTCTCACATTGAGAGTTGGTGCAAACTTCGCCAGTGCATCCAAATCCCGTGGGAGGACTTTGTTCTCCTACACATAAGCCCATATATTCTTCCTCAAAACAACCACCATACCTACCTATCATGGCATTTCCATAGCCATTCCGAGATATATTGCTGCACAACATCCACCTCCATTATGTTACTTGATGATGAGCTTCATGGTTATTTATGCATACTGCTACACTGGCAGGAGCATGCAGTTAGAGACATCAGAGATATTTCTTTATGAGTTATGAGTACTAAAAGTGTGATGATTCATTGTAATATAGGATGTTGCCCCTACCGGTGAGGATATATAAAAAAACAAAAAGAAACAAAAAAAACCAAAAAAAGGGCCAAAGAGAGAATAAAGAGAGAGGGGGCGCATCACTATCCTTTATACCACACTTGTGCTTCATGTTTAGCACCAATACTTCAGTTTGGAGAGAGTTTTCATATTATTATCATTCATAACTATGTGGGGAACTTTACATTATAGAACTTGGCTTGTATATTCCAATGATGAGCCTCCTCAAATGAGCTCTAGGTCTTTGTGAGCAAGCAAGTTGGATGCACCCCTACTGGTTCCATTGGAGAGCTTTCATACACTTATAGCTCTGTGTGCATCCGTTGTGTGGCAATCCCTACTCCTTGCATAGCTTCGGTTGTAAGACTTTCTCTTGTCTAATGACCACTTTCAGCTTTGTGAGCCTTTCTTCCATTGACCTTCCAAACCCCCCATAATGTTCTCTTAGCCATAACATCCCGGTGCCAGGGACCAACGCAGAACACTTGCTTGTTTTTAGTGCGCAAATAGTTTAAGATTCAAGCATTGCATCGTGTGGAAAGCTTGACTTGATCCTAACAGGGGTTGTGAATATAGTTTGACGTGCATGATATTGTTGTTCTTGAAAGCTTAAATCATCTCTAATAAACTTTGCATGGTTGATAGTCTTTTAGTATTGATTCATTAAAAGTTTTACTTATTTCTTCTCTGTTTATGCATTACTTGTTGATATCAAATATAGATCACATCTTTAGTTCATTTGATCCTAGTTTACATGCTCTTCTTTACATATTATGATCAAGATTGTGTGGTAGCATGTCACCTCAGAAATTATTTTGTTTTATCGTTTACCTACTCGAGGACGAGTAGGAACTAAGCTTAGGGATGCTTGATACGTCTCAAACGTATCTATAATTTTTGATGTTCCATGTTTATATTATGCCAATTGCTACATTTTTTCCGTATGTTTTCTTACGTTTTCTTATGTTTTCCGGGATTAACCTATTAACAAGATGCCACAGAGCCAGTTCCCTGTTTTCTGCTGTTTTTAGTTTCATAAAAGTTGTTATGGAAATATTCTCAGAATTGGAAAATTCGAAAGCCAGAAGTCCTAAAAGTCCCGGAAGCATCCAGAAGTCCCGAAGAGCCCCGGAGGGGGGCCAGAGGGTGGCTACACCATGGGGTGGCACGGGTCCCCCTATCCGCGCCACCTAGGGGTGTGGGCCCCCTGGCCAACCCCCGGCATCGCCCTTTCGCCCATATATACTCCCCGAGGCATAAACCCTAGGGGAATCGACCTTTTCCGCAAAATACATCCGTAGCTCCGCCGCCGCCACCGACAAGTTTCGGGGGACAAATCTCTGTTTTGGCACCCTGCCGGGACGGGGAAGTGCCCCCGGAAGTCATCTCCATCGACTCCACCGACATCTCCATCGTCGTTGTTGTCTCCTAGGATGAGGAGGGAGTATTTCTCCCCCGGGGCTGAGGGCTCTACCGTTAGCTATGTGGTTCATCTCTCTCTCCCATGGTGTGATCTCTATGTGATCAGGAGGTTTGTAATCTAGTTGAATATATAGATTGATCTTCATCTGTTATGTTACTCAAGTGGTTTTGTTATCTCCGTAAACACTTTGATCACGAGGCAAAGGTGACAGTGTGTGCTCCTTGTGGTTTAGCATGATATTTATATCTTGTGTTGGAAGGTGAACCTATGAAATTGTGGCGTTTGTTTACTAATTTATGGTGCTCGTAGTGACATTGGGGTGCCCTAGAGAGGGATTATATATTTGAGGGGTGTTGTTAAAGCCCTACGCAATGATTAGTGTTCGTTATTCGACCGGAGAGTGGTTCAGAGTAGCATAGTGAAGAAATGATATTTATGCATTCAATTATGTTTTCATTGTTGAGAGCCACTAGTGAAAGTAGGGGCCCTAGGCCTTATTTCCAAGCATTGAAACACCATTTTCCGCTTGTTCTGCTACATGTTTGCTTGCTGCCATTTTTATTTCAGATTGCTATTATCACTTATAATCATCCATACTACTTGTATTTTACTCTCTCTCTTCGCCGAACTAGTGCACCTATATACCTGACAAGTATATTGGGTGTGTTGGGGACACAAGAGACTTCTTGTATCTTGATTGCAGGGTTGCTTGAGAGGGATATCTTTGACCTCTACCTCCCTGAGTTCGATAAACCTTGGGTGATCCACTTAAGGGAAACTTGTTGCTGTTCTACAAACCTCTGCACTTGGAGGACCAACACTGTCTACAAGAATAGAAGCGTGCGTAGATATCAATGCCTTATCCCCTCTTCACTAAAGAATTCATCCATGGTGTAGTTCTTGAACTCAGACCCATTGTCACTCCTAATTGACAAGATCTTGGTGTCATATTGGCGTTGCACCTCCGTGGCCCAAGATATGAACTTTTCTTGAGTCTCACTCTTCTTCTTGATATAGAATACCCAAGTGTATCTGGTATAATCATCAACAATCACCAAACAATACTTTTTTGCCACCGAGACTATTATATGTGGGAGGCCCAAATAAGTCCAAGTGAATACTCTCAAAGGGCCTTGTTGTGGAGATGATTGATGTGTTGGGATGATTCTTCTCATGCATCTTTCCGGAAATACAAGAGCTACAAGGGCGATCTTTAGAAAAATTCACACTTGTTAGTCCTACCACGTGCTCACCCTTCACAAGATTTGTAGATCTCTCATACCTACGTGGCCCAAGCGGCGATTCCAAAGCCAACCCACGTCAGATTTAGCCATTAGACAAGTGGCGATATGTGTAGTCTCTTTCGAGAAATACACTATATACATATCATTTTCCACAAATCCAACAAAGGCTACTTTAAGAGAAATGGTGTGAAGGACAAGCATGTGATGACACCCAAATACACATGTAAAATTGCATTCGCAAAGTTGCAAGATGGAGAGAAGATTATAGCCAAGGGACTCGTCAAGAAGGACTTTCTCAATGGATGAATCCGGAGAAATGACCACCTTTCCATGTCCAAATACCTTAAGTTGTGAAATATCACCAATAGTTACATGAGAAAATTTGAGAAGTTGGAGCTTTAGGTCATCTAACACTTCCTTGCTTCCGATCATGTGTGCGGAACAACCACTATCAATCATCCATGATGTTCCACCGGAAGCACAACCCTACAATGAATCAAATTCTTGTCTTAGGTACCCATTTTTGTATGAGTCCTTTCTTGTTAGTCATAAGGGTCTTAGGAACCCAAATAGCATACTTGTAATCATCACCATATGAGGTGCCAACATATTTTGCATAAACATGACCATCAATAGATTTAAGAAGAACATAAGATGGGTTTTACTTTCCCACAAAGTTGTTGTGAGTAGTAGTGTTCCTAGGAACAATACTCTTAGCAATTATATAAAACTCATCTTCATAATTAGCCAACTCCCCCTCCTTCACAAAAACAATAGAGTTAGTGGAGGGAGTTGACTTCTTCTTGTCAACCTTGGAGGTGGAACCAAAACCAAGGCCTTCCTTGCCAATAACTCTCTTTTGACTACTCAAAAGATCATTAAGGTTCTTTTGCCCTAGGATGCATGTGGCAAGACCTTTGTTGAGTTGTGCCTTCAACCTATTGTTCTCCTCAATGAGAGTTTCCTTGACACACAAAGGGTTAGTAGCACAAGAGTTTGCATTACATTTCTTAACCCTTTTAAGGCTTTGAGCTCATTTGAAATTGTTCGATGATCAATTTTAATCTTATCAAAATCTTTAATGAGTTCATTGTAACCTTGGTTAGTTGCATCATTTAAGGCCATGAATTCCGTTACCTTAGCAAAATCATGCTCACAATCAAGTTTTACTTTAGATATGTCAATTGCAAAGGTATCCTCTAAGCTTTCTCTAAAGCAATGTGATTCATCTTGAGCTTTCTCAAGCTCCTCAATTTTACTAGCATCATCACGAGCAAACTTTTCAAGCAATGTTATTCTCTCCTCATGTTCATCAGTGAGGCCATGTGCCTCACTTAATTGATCCATGGGAGAGACAAAGATAGATTTAGTTTCTCCTTCTAGTTTCTCCACAAATTTTGTCAAGGGGTTTTCCTCAACACAATTTAATAGTGAAGGAGTAGAAGAGTTTGCAAGTTTGAGTGTAGGAGTCACCTTTGGGGATATACCCTTGGACATGAAGCACTTGTGACTCGAGGGACCCTTGTTGTCATTAGGGTTGGAGAAGAGAGAGCTTAAGTTAGGAGGTACGACGCCCTTAGCCATGGTCGCCATACCTACTTGTTCATCATCACCATCACTCTCTTCACCACCGGATGTGTACTCAACTTATTTTGCAATCAATGCCCTAGGAGGGACTCTCTTGATGAAGTTCTTGGACTTGGTAATGAATGTGGATTTCTAGATAAGTCTTCCACCATTTTCAATTCTACTCTTGAAGGGACACTCGGCAACAAAGTGCTCGGTATCTCCACAGTTGAAGCAAGTTCTTTCCTTCTTCATGCTTGAGACTTCCTTTCCCTTGTTATTGGTGGCATTTGATCTAAAGTCTCCCTTCTTCCACCACTTGTGTTGAGCAAGGTCCAAGCATTCTTCATGTGATGTCTTCATCTCTTTCTCGGAGATGTCATATGTGGATCCACCATCATCACTTGAGTCATTTTCCTCATGGGGAGTGGCCTTGGCCTTCAAGGCAAGAGAGGGTCTCTTCATTCCGTTTACACGGTCCATGACATCATTGGAGGTTTTCTTCATGACTTTTATAGTGATGAAGAGACCCAACACATCATTGGGGGATAGATCCAATTAACCGGCCCTTGATTGCACATTCATCACCATGTTTTCATTGTATGGAATCAAGGTGAGTAGAAATTTCTCCTTGACCCAATCCTCTGTGCAATCCTTGAATCCACAATCTCTCATGTCATTTACGAGAGCCTTGAGTCTTCAAAACATGTCTTCAATGTTCTCTCCATCACTCAAATGAAAGTGTTCAACTTGTCTTTGAATGATTGACTTCTTGGATCGTTGAAGGTTGATGTTGTCGTCATACATATCAACAAGGCAATCCCAAGCTTTCTTTGCACTTGAGAAGGACCGGATGTGCTCAACTCCTTCCTTTTCCATAGCCTTCTCCAACATGTGCATGGCATGAGCGTTGAGTTGCTCATCTATGATGTCACTTGAGCTTAAGTTCATGGAATCCTTTGGCTCATACCCCTTATCAACAATTCTCCGTATTTGCATTGAAGAGATGCACATATAAGCCTTCATGGAAACTTTCCAATTAGTAAAACGGTGCCTATCTACCATGGGAGGTGCACCAAGATGATTCACATGTGGATGTTGAACATTAGGGGCATTGTTATAAGCAAAACCAAAGGAATTTCCACCACTACCATTTCCAGGTGCCGAAGTTGCGGATGCTTCCTTAGACATAATGGGATTTCCATTTTCATCTAATACGGCATTCTCTTTAGATTGATTAGATGAAGATGCCAATACTTTTATTAGTCCCTCCATCTTTTTCTCGGAGCTATCAATCATAGCTTGGATTAGCTTTTGAATCCCCTCCATAGTGACGGGATCATTAGCCATCATTTCCTCCTCTTTAGGCGGTAAAGCCCTTAATAAAGAGACGAGGCTTTGATACCAATTGAAAGATCGAGAGGTCAACTAGAGGGGGGTGAATAGGTTAACTATAAATTTTAGCTTCTTTTTCGATTTAACAAGATGGTGCTCAAATATAGATTGTCTAGATTATGCAACTAGGTGAACAATCCTATATGTTGAGAAAGTACAACTAGCACAAGGTATATATATGACTAAGCTAGTACCAACAAGTAAAGGTAAGTTCAGGGATAACCGAACACAATGACGCGGAGATGTATCCCGAAGTTCACTTTCCAATGGAAGCTAATCTCCGTTGGAGCGGTGCGGTGCCACCAATGTGGAACACCTAGTAGCCCTCAAATGGCACACCGTATCTCCTTCGAGTCCTTCCACAGATGTGGATAGGCTCGAATCACTATGTTGTTGTTGAGGTTGACAACTAGAACCTTTACAAGGATGAGACACACTTCACAACTTTGGAGGGTCCTCACCAAATCCCCGGAGCCACCAAGACACCGGGAAGCAAGATCCATGAGCACAAGAGCCTCGGGGACAACAACAAGGCTCCAAGCTCCAATGAGCTAGAAGAAACAAGGTTCTTGGCTCCAATGAACCAAGAACAACAAGATCCCTAGGGGATGAGTGGGTTGATGACGAATCGGCTTGATGAAGTTGTAGATCTAGATCTTCTCCTCCAAATCCCAAGAGATCAATGGCTTTGGTTGGGTATTTGGGGAGAACCTTGAAGCTTGGAGGTGGTCAACAATGGAGGTGAGAGAAAGCTTATTTGACACCTCCAAAAGGTAGGAGACAAGTCCTATTTATAGTGGGGGAGGGGAAGAAAATTGCCGTTGGGGGTTTTCTTGTGCTGTGCAGAGTGCTCGGCCTGGCCGGCAGGGAGGTCGGCCTGTCGTGCAGGGAGCCCGTCCTGGGCGCAGAGGGCCTGGCCTGGGCCGACAGCTAGGCCGGCCAGCACACCAACGCGCCTGGCCTCGAGCCCGGCCTGGGCCGGCCATCCGGCCGGCTAGGCAGCGCCCGACCTGTGCAGGGGAGAGCTCGGCCTGGGCTGGCCACCAGGCCAGCCACCTAACAGACGTGCTCGGCCTGAGGCCCGGCCAGGCAGTTTCCCTTTCTTCTTCTTTCCCTTCGATTTCTTCTTCCTCCTTCTTCTTTCTTTGACTCTTTTCTTCAACAAACAAGTGGTTCGACTTGTTTTCCTTTCTCCATTTGTGTGCTCTTATAGCTTTGTATATTTGTCATTCGTTTCCTAGAACACTTAAGCACAATGGTCAAATACTTCCAAGTGTTATAATCAAACATCAAAAACTAGGATTAGGAAACATGTCCTTTCACCTGGAACCAAGCGCTTTCGCCGGAGTATTCCCCCCACGGTCACCAGCGACGGTGATGCGGGCCCTCTGGGAGGACAGCTACGGCGACGAGGCCAATAGCGGCGACGACCCTGTCGCCCTCGTGGAGGCCAAGGAGGACCTCCTCCAGCTCGGCATCTAGAAGAGACTACGGCACGAGTGGAATATGGCGCCTCAGCGCCGCCACTACCAGCACCACCTGGACGACTACAACGAGCGGCAGCTGCAGCGCGGCCTCCGTGCAGACGAGGAGACGCAGGAGAAGAAGCTCGAGTGGGACGCCATTACGACGTCCCAGTTCGAGCAGCCTGCCTGCTCCTCCAGCTGCTCCTCCTCCGACTCCAGGGAGGACTAAGGACGGCGCAAAGGAGCGAAGAAGAAGCCCCGGCGAAGAAGAAGCCGAACATTTTGACCCTAATAGGTGTAGGGTAGTTCATCGTTGTTTATGTTTAATTAAGATTGTTTGTGCTGGATTCCGGTGTGTATTCTCGCGAAACAAAGTTTAATTCCTTTTTAATCATGTTTGTGCTCGATTCTCAGTTTTAATTTATGGGATCTGCTACGTTCCCTACCACACGAACTGAAAACCAGAGAAAACGCGAACTGAAAACAGTGTTTGTGTTTCCAGTTCGTTGTTTATAGGTTAGAGATTCTCTAAGGCTAACAAGCCAGGAAAGCTCCTATACGGGTGACCGGTGGGACGATGCATTCCCACCACCCCGGGTAGTTTCTTTGTTAATTGCACATACAAGTAAAACAGTTGATGGGGCCCACCAAGATGCAAAATTTCATCTCTCTTCTAGGGTGCCTCTTTCCTTTCTTTTCCGTTTGTCTATCCACTGATTTCTTTTCTTTTGTCGGGGGGTTACCCCCGAGTAGGGTAAAGACAGGTGGTAAAGGCAGCTTACAGAAGAGAGGTTTGGTCGAGTAGCCGACTACCTGGTACTCGCTACCCGGTCGACTGCTACTCGGTCTCACCTCAAGATGACCAGAAGGAGATATCAATCAAGTTCTATCCTTTCGAGTAGAAGGATTGGCCCGAGTACAATTGGCGGGAACAATTGGCGGGAACCTACTCGGGCCAGAAAGTCAAAGGAGCCGTTCTGACACAGGATCCCGCGTATCCTGGGTCCGTACTTGGCAGCATTCGAACTACTGTTCACCTGGGGCCGGCCTGCCTGACAGTGACAGCATGGAAGCAGGCCGTGGCAGGATAAGGGGGGCCTACTCTGTGCCTAGGTACAGTGATACCAGTCTGTCCCCTAGTTTTGCCCAACGACTTTACAGAAGCAGCCATGGTTAGGAACCAAAGCTGTCAGCGGGTACTCGGAGAAAGGACGATGTGCACACTATGTCGACACTTGTCTAGATTTGGACGTATCCGGCTGGGCACCGTGTATATAAGGTGCCCCGCCGCCTCCTGCGCGAGGCACGCTAACAGCTGCTCTCTGGGAACCCCAGAAACCCTAAGTTCTTGACCTAGCTCTACTCGGAGAGGAGAGAGAGGCTACTCGGTAGAAATACCATTTGTACTGTGGCTACTCGGAGAGATATCATAATACAGATAGAAAGGCAGGAGTAGGGGTTTTACCTCCTCACGAGGGCCCTGAACCTGGGTACATCGTGTTGTTTGTGTTGTGTGGATCTTATCTCACGCGGCTATTCGTCGCGTGATCCCTCCCCGGACACCTCCAGCGTCCATCGTCCCCACATCTTTAGCCATCCCATGGCATCTGCCGTGACACCACCACGACATCTGTATAATATCTAAAAGGAAATAACATATCTGAATTTTGACCTTTCCACAGGTCACTCGTAAGTTAGCCTTGCCCCTAAGGGCATACCCAACGCCCCCCCCCCCCCCCCGGAAATCTGTCCTAATTTGGTCCGTTTGGGGTGGTCCGCGGACGGACGTTGGGCCGGACCCCCGACTTGGGACCAAACCATCCCAACCCCCCCCCCCCCCTCCCCCCCCCCCCAAATTCGGTGGCTTTGCTTTTTTCCAGATTTTCTCTTTATACCTCTTTTCTATCCATTTATGATGAATATAAATAGCAAATAAAGTGACGTTACGAAGCAATAAAACATACAGATGTTTCCAATACACATATGCATGTTTAAATTACAAATTATTTCGAATTGGTCCAATTTAAACATGTCAACGAAGAGGGGATAAAAGATCACGGCTCGCGGTCCCATATCTCTTTTTGCCTCTTGATCATCCACTCCTTTTGCACTGGGTCCATGGAGCTCAAATCGGCCATCATGATCCGGTTCTCCTCATCCATCATGGCAAGCTTGTGTCGGTTCTCCTCCGCCATCATAGCAAGCTTCATGTGGTTCTCCTCGATCACCAAAGCAAGCTCGACCTCGTTCCTCCTTGCTTTCGCCATGGCGGCATCCACTTAGAGCTTCTTCTTTTGAGCATAGAGGTAGGTCTTCAATGCCTCGGCCTTGTCCTTCTGTTTCCTCTCCTCCTTCTCGACACTTGCCTTCTCCTTCTCGGCGAGCATCCCCTTGAGCGTTTGTTCCAACACGAGTGCCGAGGCCTCTCGCTTTGCCTCTAGCTTGGAAGCCTTCTGCCCCTTCGGCCTCGCGGCGCTTGGCCCAGCTTCAGCGTTGCCCACTCCCTCCTCGCCATTGTCGTTCTTGGCCCCCTTCTTCAAGGTGTTGTAGAGGGCTTTCCACTTGGGACAATCCTTGATCTCTTCCCAACAATGGATCAAGGTGAAATTGTTCCCATGGCAAGCCTTGAAGTACTTCAACGCTTGAACAATGACGTCGTGGACACCAAGGATGCTCTCGCGCCGTGCAATGATATGATCATAGGCTCCATTGAACTTGTTGCACTCCCCTGGAATGTGTATCCACCTCTTGTTTAGAGAGTTGATCATGCAATCACTCTCGATATTCCATTTCTTCCATTTGTGGTGCTCATCGAAGCACCGCCATACCTTCTTCCAATAGGCCTTTCCTTTGTATTGTGCTCTGATGGAAGGGTTTTGGCCCTCGAGCATCCAAGCCTCACACAGCACACGGTCCTCGGTCTCGGTGTAGCTGGCTGACCTCGGTCTCTTCCACATTTGGACAATCTCCTCCTCCTCATCTTCCATCTGCTGGCCCTAGTCGCCATAACAAACAGCTTTGCCCCGTCGATGGAAATGACTCCATATTGGGTGCCCGTCTGGGTCTCGCAATCTTCGATGTCCATGCCCTGCAGGTGGACACCATGATCGACCATCGCAGGCATATCCTCGAACAGCTGCCGTCCTTTCGGCATGTTGCCCGCAAGCACCGGCTGCAGCGCTTTGCTGTGGATCAGAGGGACGTCGTCGCATCAAGCAACACGGGGGGTCATGCCGAGGTTGATGTGCGATGGCGCGGTCGGAAGGGGCTGGGATGTGATCTCCGGCGACGTGTCCGCCGATGACATTGCGAGCTGCGACATAGCCGGGCCAAACTGCGGCGCGGTCGGGAATACGCGCGGCGGAGTGTTGAGAATATGCCATAGATGAAATCATGTATGATGTAATTCCCAATGTATTTATAAAGTTACTAAGTTGTCCTTGTTTTGAACATCTGATATATATCATTGAATATGTGATTCAATCAATGTCCAACTCGCCATGGGTCTGCAGGGTCGCACACTTAAGAGCGGAAGCAAGTATATTGGTCGGATTGGATCCGAACCGGAAATGAACTGAATTAGTGAGTTGGACTCACGGAGTAAATGGGCCACAAGCATTGTGCAACCCACTCCCACTCGCTATATAAGGAGGGGCGTAGGTTGCCCAACGGGCACAAGTTTCCACTCCCATGCGTTGGGAACCCTAGCCCCGCTTAGTCCAGCCGCCGCACCGGACCTAGCAGTCCGCCGTCGGAGCTCCTTCTCGTACGTGTGGATACTGACAGAGGTGTTGTACGTTCAGCACTTCGACGACCGCGGAATTTGATCGACTTGATTGGATCGTGGGACTAACACTGCATCGACGTGCTTGATTGATTATCCCCACATGCGCGTCTAATGGTAATCCTCGTGGCCTTCTACCTCGGCTAGATCTTGGGAGTTACGCATAGAAAAGTATTTTTGTTTACCTCTACGCGTTCCAACACGGAGTGGCCGTCGATGGCACAGGCGACCTCGAGAGCGGCGGCCTGGCCGTGGAAGCAACCGAGCTCGACGAAGGCACCGACATCGGCACGCACGGACGGAGGGACGTGGGCATGATGACGTCGCAGGTCTCCCCCGCATCATGATGACTCCCATGGGAGCGGCGTTGGCGCTGCCGCTGGCCAGCCGCGCCGTGGCGGCCTGTCGCTAGGCGAGGAGCAATGTCGCGGCGTCGGAGGTCCTTCAAGGACAGCTTCCGCTTTATCCGTCGACACTGGCGTTTCTTTGACTCCCCCGTGGGCGACACCTTCGGGGTTGGATTGGGCGCGGCCGCGCGGTGGTGCTCTTCCCCTTCGTCTTCCCCGGCTACCGGCGACCGGTGGCTCCCGGGGCAGAGACTGCGAGAGTTGAGAGCGAAGGGGCGGTGGCAAAGATTTGAGAAAGTGGCGGTTAGGAGGGACACTTGGGACTCGGCATGTCACCCCTCGGTCAGTTTGGGAGGGCGTTGGGTTTGCTCTAACAAGCATACATAGCATACATAGTCGCGGGCGTGATTTCGGAAGATCAAAGTGGGATCAGCTCTAACGCTACGATTTAGATTGGCGTCTACCTCTTCTCCCCTGTTTCCCCGTCTGACCTTGATACATTCTGCTCGCCGTCGCCTCCCGTCCCCACCGCCACCGGCCACCTCCACCTCGGCTTCCGTCCCGCCGTATCCTCCCATCCCAGCTCCCGTCCCGCTTTCCGTTCTGGTCGCCTGTACCCGCGACCCCTCTCGCCAGTCCGGCGGCGTGCTCTCCGTTACCGGCGTCTGCTAACTGAATCTGCCTCCCCGGTCGCTCGTCCCGTTCCTCTCCCGTAAGCACGAGCGCAGGCGAGAGGTGCAACCTCTGGCGCACGGCGTCCGGCAGCCAGCGAAAGAACCACCGCCGAGAGGGCAAGGTAAACCCCGTCTCCTCTCTCTCATTTTCCCTCTTCTTTCCTGTATTCCCCATAAATTTAATGGATAATTATATTGGAACCCTAGGTCTGTGAGATGAAATTTCTCTGAAACTGAGAGGGGTTCAGGAGTAGCAGACTGAATATGGAATCAATCTTCAGGAAATGAGGCAACAGAATCCGCTGGAGGTGCAGGCAGAGGTAGCGATCCAACAAGCAGGACAAGAACAGATTTGTCTTTCTGATAACACATTTGTTCTGCATGTGCAAAGACATCCTTGCATAGACATCATCAAGCCAAACAACCAGCTTAGGGTATTTAATCAAAGGATGACCAACTGTGGATATATTATCAAAGGTCCAGCAACTTCTGTATGAATGATCAAATTCCTTGTGGGCAAGACATAGTAGCAAGGAGGTATGAAGGGCGTGGGAAACCCGGTCTGCTGTCGAACGAAGTGGAGAAAGGTAGCCTATGGGGGAATGCAACCAGGCTATGATGACAACTACACCGACGACTCGTTCCTTGAGGAGATGGTTATGAATGCCAATGTTGTCAAGAGGGACTTCCTGAGAGTGATGGTCGACTCAGTCTCCATTTCCCAGTATCTTTGCATTGTTGCTCTTGTGGTTTCGACATGGACCCATACGCTCAACTTGGCCATTGATGAGATCACTCTCTTGAAATTCGATATTGGTCTTGTGCTTGTTGGGTTCTTGGTCCTCTTGCTCACAACAAGTCCATTCTCGCTGAAGCTACTCTCAAAATATGCCCTCAACATATCATTCTTCACCAGTGGCCTTTATGTTTTAGCACCAATTTGTCATACCCTCACTAGGTCCATCAGTTCAGATTCAATCTGGGCACTTGCTATGTTTCTTCTGCTCGTTCATCTCTTCTTGCATGATTATTCTGGTTCGACTATAAGACCTCCAGGTGCTCTCAACAACCCAAAGTTGACCAGCAACATCTCCTTAAATGCGTCGATTGTAGCATCTGTTCTTGTGGCTTCGCGTCTGCCATCTTGGTTGCACGTCTTTGCAATCATGCTCTTCTCCTTGCAAGTCTTTCTTTTTGCGCCACTGGTTACATTCTGTATCAAGAAGTACTCATGTGGACTCCATTTGCTTTTCTCCTTTGCTCTGATGATCATGACCCTGAGCGTCACATACCAGTTGCACCGGATGCTCTTCATTTTACTACTGGCGCTTGTTGTTTTCATCTCGCTTGTTTGCCCTTACTGGCTTATCAGGATCCAGGAATACAAGTTTGAGATCAATGGTCCCTGGGATGAAGCTAAACTCTGCTTTGATATAACTGAATAAGTCACCTGTGTAGAAGATTGTATCCATTGTATCTATGACTGATGTACTTGCTAGTCTTGCAAGTTTCTATCAGTATGTACATGCCCTTGACATAACTTGGCTTGTTACTGTAGCTCTAAATACGGCCTTGTGTTCTGCACTTCTATTATGTGTTTTCGTAAGTCATTGGAGGTTTGAACTTTAGTGTTGAAGTAAATAGTTAAACATGAAATTTTTATCTCAGTATATAACAGTGGGTGATTCTTTTCTTATCAAGAAATGACAGCGCTTCTTATAAAGAATAATAGTGATTCATGTAAGACATGATTCAACTTATGATGTACTGCCATTCACTTGTGTGTTCTTGAGAATGAATTGCAACTCAACCCTATTGCGCATTCCCACGTTTGTTATTGGGTTGTATCCTGTGTTTAGTCGGTTACCAGAATCCTTATATACTCACTCCATTCCGGTTTACATATCCTGCGCTCATCAAGTTGACCAAACGTATTACAAGGTAAATGTTATAAAAAAATATACCATCCGAAATTTCAGATGTTATATTTTTTTTAATGGTATACCTTTTGTGTTAACAATTCATATTACATTGGTCAAATTGACGATCTAGGGATTTGCTGAGAACCTATAATCCAGAATGGAGGGAGTACTTGATTGGTATTAACTCTACCATTAATCAGCTATAGGCCCCGCTAAAGATGAAATACTGCCCAGACACTGATGTGTTGCATGCTAGACCCATGGAGGGGATGCCATATACTTGGAGAAGTATTCTTAGGGTATCCAATTGCTTAAAAAGGGAGTGATAAAACGAGTGGGTAATGGGAACGCAATTGATTTGTGGCAAGACCCATGGGTACAGAGGGAAGGAAGCCCTTTTCTGATTACAAGAAGAGGAAATACCTTGATCGACAGAGTTAGTGATCTGATGAATCCTGTGTTAGGTACTTGGGATCTGGAGCTTGTCGATGACCGTCTCTGGCTAGCTGATGCAATACACGTGAAAAAAAAAGTGCCTGTTTGTGGGCCAGGGAGGGTACCTGGGGGTGGAGGCTAGATCCCAAAGGAAAATTTTCAGTGAAAATCTGCATCGAACTCTGATTGATCATGGTGGCAGTGCCTCGGGGTGAATACTTGTACAAATGGAGTGCATTTTGATTAGAAACATATTTGGTCTTGTCCATGTCCTCTAAATATACTCAGGATAGCCTTCCACGCAGATGCAATATTCAGAGAAGAGGTATTTTTACTGATCCGCTATGTCGAGGATATTTACACCTCGCTCGCGCCAAGAAGAAATGAGTACCCTAGCTTTCTTCCGGTCTATCTTGGGGTGGCCGGGCCATTTGCTTAGTGCTGGTTCTTTGGCGAAGCTGTAATGCCACAGCGGTTGTATGCTACCTTGTTGAACTCTGTTGCTTTATTAATTTAAAGCAGGGTTGTCAAGCCTGGTATCTAAAAATAAAAGTAGGCTTATGTGTGGGCCTTGACTCCTTGTGGTCAAGGCGGGTTTGTAACAATCTCTTAAAACTCCTTTCTTATTAAATGAAATGGCAAGTCTTTTACCTCTTAAAAAAAAGATGGCTTCGGACCTGGGAGTGACCCATGTTGAGGTGGAGTCTGATGCGCATAATCAGGCGGCAAATGGTGTCCTGTTTAGGGAAATTAAACATTTCTCGTCATCCCATTTTATTTCCTGTAATAAGGTGGCGAAAGCTTTGGCTTCGTACGGGGCGAAGCTGGTTCATCTGCCCCAAGTACTATGGCCAGTGATGTACCTGACTTCGCTCCTGGCTTTGTAGCCAGCGATCTTGCCGTGCGTTCTGGAGGAATGAAATTTAAATTCCAGTTCAAAACAAAAACAAAAAGTAGGCCCCGCTTGGAATGGGTGTAAAAATTAGCGGCTTCAGTAATCTGAAGTTGGAGCAACGATCGACAGTATGACCTTTTTGGTTTATTTGTTAAGCTGTTAGCCATATGTCAGGGAACACAAAATGGCCACTAGATAACTGCCAGTGTCATCATGTAGGAAATACGTTGTTGATCATATTTTGGCAGCATAAAGCTGTAAGCCTTTTAAGTTCTTTTAGAGATGCACAATGAACTAAACCCTGAACTCATGCACAAACACTTCCACGCACATATAACAATTCCTATAACAAACAGATGAATCATTTTGAATGTCCAATGAACTATTTTATTTGAGTAACATTTCTACAAATGTCTGAGTCAACATTAACATCAATTGGTCGGCACGGACAAACAATGCAGCCTATCCAGGACCTTCAGAATGGTGTAAAACGTTTTCTTTAACCATTTGAAAGAACAGAGATCCAACTAACAGTGCTCGATCAGAGCCATCTTCGCTATATGCATTCCTCGGCATCTCGTGTAGCAGCACATCATTTATCTTGCTTATCAGTGAGCATCATCTGGAACCACATGAATCCTAAGTGCCCTCACTCACGATAGCAATTGACACCTTTTTACTCTTCAAACCTTTATTTCCTCCTGTCTGCACTAATTGTAAGGCGCTCAAATGTCCTCAGAGTGGGATCATCATGGACATTTCTCGCGGTTTTCGATAACGACGAGGACCTGGCCTCTAGTCCAGTTGATTGGTGAAGCCTCTGAGCGGTTGATGGGCGACTACTGCCACTGCTGGTTGGGATTAGGTGGCTAGTGCGTGTTGGGTCACTGGGCTCTCCAGAACTTGGTCTGCTGCTTGACAGGAGAGCTTTCCTCGACGTGCTCCCATTCCGAGATGACGTAGGCCTTCTTTTATCGGAATCAACAGCCTAGCATAGATGTAAAAATGTTGTGAGCCTTTAGTAATCCAATAACTCCATATTGTCCCTCTGACACCATAGGTGTGCCTTTAAAATATCGACCATCAGTGTTGCTTTTTTTATAAAAAAATACATAATCCATGTAAAAGTAAGTGCATGGTGCATGTTCAATAAGCATCAGATATTTTAGATAAGACAATCAGTTATCAATTATTAAAATAAATTGAGCACTTCTAACCATCTTGGGTGCCAACAGTGAATCCAATAGAGTTCTGTGCTTCGTGTTTTCTCCGTGATGGCCAGAACCAGAGCCAGTTCTCCTAGCAAATGTTTCCACTGAACCAGAGAATCTATCAGGAACATCCTGTCTTGCTGTTAACATAGAAGGAAACACACAGCTGTTACTTCCCACATAGCTTTATTTTCTAAATATAAACTTTCCAAAATGTGCATGTAACAGCAAACCTGAAGTCCGTTCAGCCCGTTCTGCAGATGGTCCCACCAACCCACCTGTCCTTCCACTTGGCTGGCAGCGAAGAAAAAAACGCCACATTCAGTACAGTTAAGCTTTGCAGTACTAAAAATGGTTTGGAAAGAGGAATGCATACATACTCGCAATCTGTTATTCTCTGCTACTTGCCTTGATACCGTCCAATCAAATATATAATCAGACTGGTACCCTGTAAGTAACTAAGTATCCATCAGGCACCATGAAATATGTAGATGCATAGAAACTTCAAACTACTATATTCACTGAGAGTACCTTCACGGATAAATAGATCTCGGAAGAGTTTCTTCAAATAGGAATAATCTGGTTTATCTTCAAATCGCAAAGATCGGCAGTAATGGAAGTATGAAACAAACTCCGATGGATAAGATTTACAAAGAACCTATGCAAATGGTGATACATAGCATTATATTACAATCTAAGTAAAAATACAGCAAACCCCTATAAAGAATCTTCTTAATGGAAACCACATTCAATTACCTCAACAGGAGTTAACATTTTCTTTTCACTAATTTTGTCATACTTCTGTTTTTTCGTGCCAGCTTTCAGACCTTGCCAAGGAAGGCTGTAACGGACAGGTTAATATTTATTAGTGAAATGTATTGCATGTTCAAAAAGGAATACAACCCATTAGAAAAGTAATACATGCCCCACCTTCCTCTTAAGAAATACATCAGCACGTAACCGAGAGATTCTAAATCATCTCTCCTGCTTTGTTCTGTACAGAAAACCCGATAATATAATATGTATCAGCAGTCAGCGGAAGAGTCATGCGCTTAACCAAAGCTTACAAAATTAAGGATTTCCAGACATATTAGGGGAAAAAATCCTGGCCAGGCGTACATTGTTGATGACTAACTTTGTGCTATGGAAAAAATACAGTTCCAAAAGAACTATGTTTGTTCAACTACTTGGAAGAATTGCTAATACCCCTATATTTTTGATAATTTAATAATAGTAGCAACACTCACCTACTCCAAGATGGGTGTTTACACTAGCATAGCGTGCTGTTCCTGTAAGGTTTTTGTTCTCCCTATGGTAGCAGAGAAAAAAATGTAAGCTTCAAATAAGTACGAAGATATAATCATACGCGAAAGCAAAAATTCAATAGAGAAACTGCGTTCTTTACGAGGCGGCGAAATGGACATCGGAAGCACATGCTCTCAGGATGAAGAGAATTTTGTCGAAGATGTTTAAAAACTCAAATAATTTCGATATTTTATGCATGCACATGCTAATGTATTCTGTGTGTGTGTACAGTTTCATGAAAAAAAGACAAGTTTTGTGCCATAGACACAAAACACAAGCAATCAAAAAGAAAATTTTATAAGCACCAAACTTGTTTTATAACACAGGGTACACAACTTGTTTCTTCCCATGAAAATTACATGCACCCAAGTACATGGTCATGTTGTGTAATGTTTTTTGAAATTCTTTGACATTTGGAAATATTTTTTCACCCATGAGCAATAGTGAAACTTTTTTACCCTATTTACAAATTCCCGTTGCAAACCCTATTTTATTGCCATTATAAGACTAATCTGCGCTAGTACCTTTCTTATAACAGTGAAAAGTTGTGAATTCCGGGTGCAAATCCTAATTACCATTATAAAACTAATCCTTGCTAGTACCCTTCTTACAACAGTGAAAATTAAGTGATGCCCATAGTGATAACTTCCTACACTGGGATTGCTGGTGATATTTTGGTTTCAGAATCCTACCTTCTTCATGGTACTGCTAATCAACTCAAATTTCAGGCATTAAATCGCAAATATAGCGTTTAGAACCTAGATAGGTAGCTGTTATTGCCCAACAGGTAGTGCGCCGAGCAAGCAAAGTTACACTCGTGGAGATTGGGAAGCATGGATGTTACAGCCGTGGGTGCAGAAGAGAGCAGGACATAGGCTGATAGGCATATCCGTGAAGGCATCAGATAGGATAAGCAAAGTTACACTCGTTGAGATTTGGAAGCATGAACGTTATGGTCGTGGGTGCAGAAGGGAACAGGACACAGGCATCTATGATCTAATCCCTTCCCCAACCAGCTAACTCCACCCGGCCATCCTCCTGCTGGTGTTTACCCCTGTTATGTACTTGGTACACAACAATGGATCAGTAAATTAGGACAACATAGTATGTACTACAAAGCTGTTATCTTCATATACTTCTGAAGACTTGAGTTGGTGGTGAGTTCACTTGTCCAGTCACCCTCTCCAATCTTATATGTGAGACCCACTACTGCAGCGCAAATAAAATATTTAGGAAGTTGAGTCAAACTCAGGAGCTTCTGAAGAGCTTCCTCCTCCTTGACATCTGACCTATGTCGTGGCGTCACACAGGGACTGACCAAAATATAATAAATATAGTCTGCTAAGTTTTTTTGGGGGTAAAAGCTCATGCTTTCTTGAAGGATTCCCCCGACCACCTTTCTTCCACAATTCTCTTCTTCCCTGCTCGCCGCCCAATAGCCATCCTCTAGCCGCCTCTCCACTCCGATCTGCGCCATCTGACATCTCGAAACATTTAACTGCCATGGCCGCTTCTTAGTTGATGTTGTCATTTCTCTCTCTGATCTTGTGTTGAACTATACGGCGCTATCTAGGTTGTGACTATTGTGTCGTTGTCTGGTTTCATAAAACTGATGGTCAGTCCATAAAAAGTGCAGTTATTTGGTGAACTATGTTCTCACTCTTGTGCTTTTGATTCCGTAGCAACGCACGGGCACTATGCTAGTATAAGCAAAACATGAAGCTATGTGTCAGACAGAATGATATGCAAATATGTTACGAAGGACCTCGAATGCAGGAAGGAATCTTTTATATAAGCTAGGTTCTGTTCTAGAAGTCTAAAACAACATAAGAGAATTTCCTTTTTAAACATTTGAAAGAGAGGAACGGCCAAGTACCGGTATGGAATGTGCTTATGAGTTTGGAGGTCCCGGTACTTCTTCGCGAGGCCATAGTCAATGACATAAACCTGTTACAGTGGTTGCACTTAGTTTTCAAATATCTTTGTTCACAGCCAAAATAAGTGCAGAGATCGCTCAAATAACTGTGTTTGAAAGAGACATCTCCATCCTTGGTGTTAGTGAGTGGAAGACAATAATATACAAGTGCAGGCTTACTTCATAGAGCACACATTGACAATAATTTGACTATTAAGAGTATGGATATCTGTGTTCCTAAAGTACTCAGGAGTGCTTATAGAAAAAAATGCAGAATTATCAATACTTCTAAGTTGTAACGCCTTCACTACTTGATACATTTTATATTAAAAATGCTTTTATTTCATATGAGAAAAATATGTCACGTATTTATTCTTTAACACTGATTATAGAACAGAATTAAGTAGAGTGGTACAGCACCATTAAAATCATAATGCATGAACATCAGCTGAAACAAGATGAATATCTTGCTAAACTGAAACACGAGAATTTGGTTATATAACCCAGTGAATTTCTGTTGTGATACCATTTTAGCCTCTCTTAATTATGATGATTGGAGGGGTTTGAACTCTGGGGCGGAAACAGACCTGGGGCAGCTAGGAGTTCACCCCAGGCCCAGAACCAGAAGCCCGCGTAAATGCTTCATGAAAAATGCAAAGTCATGAAAAGTATGAGCAGGCTGGGGTAGCCACAAGCTTGGCCCAGCCCTGGCTCTGCCCCTCTTTGTACTGCCAGGCTACCAGATGATAAAACTTGTATTTAGTGTATCACGCACCAGGCCAAAAATTAGAATTAGTATAGTGCCACTACAAGTATGCAAGCAACAATTTCCAAAGCAAAGAAAATTGATAAATTAAATTGTACCAGTAAATGTGCATGAATGGCACAAACCTGGCTTGCTCTACGGGCTAAACCCATAAGGAAGTTATCCGGCTTTATATCACGATGAAGAAAGCCCCTCAAGTGCATGTACTCTACCCTGGCAATCTGTATTAAAAATATTGACATTAATTTGACTGTAAAAATCAAGAACTATAATATTTGAGTTTGCAGATATATATTTTCACTGGTATCATATGTCAGACATTTGGGCCAATTTTAGCAGCCAAAATTCTATGATACAGATTGAAAAACTTACCATCTGATCAGCAAGCAGAAGTACTGTTTTAAGAGTGAATTTTCTGTTGCAATAGTTGAATAAGTCCTCCAGACTTGGACCAAGAAGATCAATGACCATGACATTGTACTCCCCGTCCACTCCAAACCACTTCAGATGAGGAATCCCAGCTGAAGTTTAAAATAAAGCATTAAATCAAAATCAGTAAAACAGAATAAGAAGCCAGTTCGTGTATTGATACTTACTTCCCCCTTGCAGAAGCATGTATAGTTTTGACTCATAATGAAGCTGAGGATGCCTTGATTTAACAGATTCCTACCAAATTGTGAGATGGCAGATTAAGTCAGGTAGCCATGTCTAGATGCTAGCAGTTGCAGGGGCAGTAACCTGCCCTGACAGTGAGGGACTGTTTGCTCATTTTGTAAGAAAACAACTACCAAAGTTCATGAGGAATGTACTTCCACTGGAAGATTCTACCAAACAACTACCCATTGTACTGACATAATTGAAACAACGGAAAAATGAAAGAATCCCATGAGTTTTTTCATTGGATGGTTCTTTGAAAGATTGAATTAGACAGTGTTAGATGCATTTCAACTATCAACGGTAGCCTTAAACAGGGATGGGGTATTTCAAAAGGTCAAAAGTTCTATTTTAAAAGAAATGCATTTCTTTGTTAAGTTTTATTTGATGTAAACAGTGTAATTTGCTATCCTGACTCCTGAAACTTGATGTTGAAAGTGCATAAGTTAACATGCCAAGAATGTTGTATGGTGTTTGTATATATCTATCCACCTGTAACCCACGCACAGGTGTGCAAACATACCGAAATGAACGGACAACAGAACTCAAACTTCCAACTGGGAGCAGTAAAGTATTTGCCCTCTTTCTTACTTAACTAGAGTTCTGTATATTCCTAATAGATCAGTTTGCCTGGAGCCAACAAATAATGTTCAGAAATCCTAGTTGCTAGTCATGTGAAAAGAGCATGATCCTAAATAAGAGTCCCAGATATTTCTGATTAGTGCCACAAAATTTGTAGTTTACAACACCTCATCAAACTCTTTCTATTGATGGCGGACCGAAAGTTATACACATTAGCGCAGAACAAGCTAACCAATGCCAGTTACAAAACCGCATACATATATTTAGTCAATGCCAGATAGATAATTCTAAAGGTTCATCACATACCAACTTGATAGCCACCTCCTCATTGTTCTGTATGTTCACTCCTGCAACCAATTTAATCAAACTTGTCATGAAAATATATAAACTATAAACTTAATAGATGGAAATATACAAATCTTTGCAACCCGAATGGACAGAAACACATGAAAGATCTAAGAACCCCGATGAAGACCGTACCAAGATAAAGCTCCCCGAAAGATCCGCTCCCAATCTTCCTACCCAGCTTAAACTTTCCCCCGATCACGTGTTCCATCTTTGCAACCCCTCAACAAGATTCAGCAAGTACTGCGCCAAATCACATTGCCCAGAAGCGGCAAGATTCGAGCCCAGAACACCCAAGAAAGGGTTCCCGGATCTCCCGAGCCAAGACTCCACGCCAGGGACCACCTGAGACGTAGCCGGCAGATTGGCAGCGAAACCGGATACTCGAGGTAGGATTCGGGTACTAGAGATCTGCTCCTCTGAATTTTCTGGGGGATTTTCTTGGGGGCTGGAATCGGGGGACGAGTTAATAGAGGGATGGATGGGGGAAGCGGAAAATGTGGGAAACGGACGGCGACCGTACAACGGATGGAAGGAGAGAATGAGGGATAGGGCGGTAGTAGGGCTATGCCTTTCTTTTCTTTATGGTTTCCATTTTCCCGTTCTTTGGTTCATCTGTTTCGCTTTATCTTCGGTTTATGTTGCTGGTGTTTCTTTCTCCATTTATTTTTCTGCTATTTGTACTTTGCTGTCTGCAGCGTGGGGATGTTTCTTTTCTGTCAAAAAAAAAGTAGATGTCTTTCTCAAAAAGAAATGGAGCATTTGTTTTAGTCGATGACATGACATATGTTTTCTTCGTTTGCAAATAAATACTCCTACTCGCTCCGATCCGATATAAGTGTCGGTAGGTAGTTAAATTTTTGTCTGCGCCTTGTGTAAATGTCCGACACTTATATGGGATCGGAGGTAGGACTATTCTACGTAGTAAATTATAAGATGTTCTAAGTTTTTTTTTCTAAATCTCATATATCTATATGTGTTTTAGTGTGTAGATTCATTTCTTATGTAGTCCATGTTGAAATATCCAAAATATTTTATAATTAAGAACGGAGAGATTATCTCTTTCTATATAGTGCCACGTTATGAGGCATGCAACTTTGATAATTTCGTTTCATGTTAAAATGATAGAAAAAATTTAAGCTTTCTATATTACGAAAAAAAATATCAGGAAATAAAGTGTAATTATTTCATTAGATAAAATCATTAATTGCACACTTTGGAGACGTCGTCTATACGTAAGTGTATCTTCATCGTCACTCATTAAATTTGTGTCCGGCATCCTTAATTGTGTCTTCTTTGGGGCCGCCGCACATATGTCCGCCACGATGGTGTGCCTACAACAGCGACCCCCAAACAAAATGTAACCCAAAAAGTTGAACACATAAAACTAGGCAATATTTTGCAATTTCATTTAAATTTTGCATACATATTACACGTTGGGCGGCACAACTAAACCCTACCTGCTCTTCGTCGTCGTTGCCCTCGTTGTCGCTACTTTCCTGCTCGTTGTCGTTGCTTTCCTGGCAGGACGGCCACCGAAGCATGGTGTCGTCGTACATCTTGATCTATATCACGCCTTCCACAGCGTAGGGAAAGGTGAGCACCTAGCCTTGCTCCAGCTGGTGCATGCGGGTGAACTCGCCCACCCATTCCTCAAGAACGGGTCTGCGTCGTTCCTGACCACGACGATCTCAACACCATTGGGGCAGTGAAGCTAGAAGGAGGGGGCTCGTAACCTGCGAGCAGCTTCGAAATTCTATGGCCCAATGGCTGGTGGAGGAGGAAAAACTTGCGGAGGGACACTCCCTCATCGTCAGCACCGCCGTCGCATTCACCAGGACCGCCACGCCCAGCACGACCTTTGTGCCCTCCACGTTCGACGTGCCCAACTCGGGCGCCCCTTCCTACACGGACGCCACGTCCGCCCTTTGGAGCTCTCGCCATCGCCTCGTGAGATTTGGAAGAAGTGGAGGTAGCGGGGGCAAAGATGATCACATCTCCGGCGATAGGGGATTTTATAACCGATGTATGGGAAGTGGGAGTAGTGGGGGAAGTGATGGGAGAGGCGACCGGGGGCCTCTCCTCGGTCTCCGCCACGTGTTGAGAAGGCGTGTGTTGGATATATGTCCAAAAGGAAATACTATTTGTACATTTGTTTCATAATTATGATTCGTGTTACTATACTATAACTGACGTGGCTCCTGAATATGAGATTCAGATGAAAATCCACGCTCATGTGTAGTGACATTAAGAAGTATTTCGAACCCTCATCTTGCCTTTTCAGAATAATTTGTTGTGTGCTTGATTAAAAGTACACAATGGTCAACTAGAGGGGGGTGAATAGGTGACCTACAAATTTTAATCTTTTTTCACTTTTAGATGGCTTTAGCAAGTAAACAACTTGGTTATCTAGATGTGCAACTAGGTAGACACTAGACACCCTATGTGATAAGAAACAAGTACGCAGCGGAAGTAATATACAAGGCACAAGATAACCACAAGTGAAAACACGGAGACAAGGACATGTGAAGTCCGTCTACGTTGGAGAGGTGGAAAGCCACCTAGGCGCTCCTTAATATCACGTTTGTGCACACCTTGTTCTCCTTGAGCTTCTCCGGTAAGGGAGATTCTCGTTTCCACTATGAGGTCGACTTGAAGGCGTTGACCAAACATTTACAAGGGGGTTGAGGCTACTCCACAAATGAGATGGAGGCTCTCAACAATCCAAAGCTTCTTGCTACAAGGTGGAAGCTATAAGCACTAGGGTTTCTCTAGGATGACAAAGCAACCAAGAGATTTACAAGATCCCAAGGGGTATGGTATGGGAAAACGATTTTTGGCTTGGTAGAAAGGTAGATCTAGGCCTCATCCATCAGATCCTTGAAGGGCATCGAGTTTGGTTGGAGGAGGAGAGAGATCTGGGCGTTTTGAGCTCTTGAACAATGGAGGATAGAGAGGAATGGACGAACTAGCTGTCTAGAGGAAGAAGACAACTATTTATAGCCTCCTCCAAGATTTGACTGTTGCTGCTCTCCAGGGCCGGAATATTCCGGTGTTAGTACTGGAAATTTCCGGGGCTGCCAGGCCGGATATTTGAAATCTCCGGGGGGCGAAATATTGAAAAATTAGGGGCCGGAAAATTCCGGCCAAACTTCCGCCCCCATCTCTGCAAGCTAGCAGCAGCAGCGCATCCAGATTTTCGCTAAGGACCAGGGGCCGAAAATTTGCCCAGGAAGTTTCCGGCCAAATTTCTGCCCCTGCGTCTGTGAGAGGGCACAAGCGACACCTCCAAAATATGCTAAGGACCAAGGGGCCGGAAATTTCCGGGCAAATTTCCACCCCATCTTCTGCGAGCGGGCAGCTGGAGGCCAGTGACTTCATCGTTTGGAGCCTCGAGAGGGCCGGAATATTCCGGGGCTGAGGCCGGAAATTCCGGCCTTTATCCACCGGAAATTCCGGTCAAGAATCCTGAATAATCCGGCTGCAGTTTTTCTTCTTCAGAAAACCTTTGTGTATCTTCTCGAGAATATCATCGTGAATTATATGTGAGGCCAGCTGTAGACACTTAAACCATATGGTTAGTAAACATACTCGCGTTGTTATCATCACCAAAATCATTACAGGAGACATGAGCTTTCAATCTCCCCCTTTTTGGTGAGTGATGACAACACGGGTATTTGCATAGTGATAATCCAACAATGCGATAGGAATTAAAACATCACAGATAATCATAACTAGGAGACATGCCTCCCGATAATATAAGTTCACGAATAGGAAATCCACGAATAAACGGTCACGAAGAAAACAAAGTTTGAAAAGCACGAGAGATAAAAAACAGCAGCCCACCCTAGCAAATCCCGCGATCTCTAGATCTTCTCCGCCTTTGGAATCAGGATACCAAAAAGAGAGAAGGATGCACTACGTCCCAAGGAACAAGCTCTAGGCCATGGCATCATCATCATCATCCTCGGCATGCTCGGTGTAGTCTTCCTCCTCACTAGGAGTGGCGATGTCATCATCATCAGGCACATCGAGATCCCAGTCCACATCACGGTTGTTCCCGTTGCGGTAGGGAATCTTGGCACATTGAGGAGCAGGAATGTTAGGCACATTGAGAGCTGTCATGATGGCGCGCTGGTTCTCAAGAATGGTGTGGCGCTCGACATAGGCATCGTAGTTCTCCGTGTGGATGCAGACGTTCATGCACATAACCTTCTCAATGGCACGAACAACCCAGGAGCGCTTCTTTGTACCCGGAGGAGGCTATCTCATGCGAGGATCACGGTGTCCCTGACCAGTGGCACCAACATCATGTGCAGCTTGCTGAGTGTGGGCACTCTTCTTGTACAGTTTCACATCCTTGTGCGTCTCACAGTCCAACTCAAGATCATCACGAAGATCAGCGGGATACCTGGACTTGATGAGCTTCATGGTATGTATGGTGCATAAGGTGGCACCTTGCGGTGGAAGAGAGTATAGTGGATCTCATTGAAGATGAAGTCCATCACATCAATCTTGTGGCACTCAGTGTCCTCAAGATCTCCCTCGGTGATAGTAAGGAAGGCATGGTGCATGAGGTCCACCAAACCGCCACAGATCTCATCATTGTTGCTAGCGCTAGGGGAAATGGTCTCCCGGAACATGCGCAGAAGGATGTCATAGATAGCATAGAGGCCCTTGGCAGAACCCACAACACCACGAGGACCATACAACTCAACCAACTTGTTCTTTTCATACTCCATGCACCCTGAGGGACATTGAGGCCAGCAAACGGATACCCGAGCTCAGTAGCAAAATCATGGAACGTGGCAGTGAGCACGTGAGGGTAAGACATCCAGGTCATACCAATCTCCTCAGACTCATCAATAACCAAGGTGGCGAAGAACTGCTGGATGAAGGTGGTGTTGTAGGAGCATTGGGTCTCCATGAGATGGCGCAGTCCAAGGAGCTCAGCAAGATTGAAAGAGTTGCTGAAATAAGCAGGATTGGCAGCCATGTGTGCAAAGTTGATGTATTTCATTGGGCAGACCGACTTGCTCATCACAGTGTATACCTGCCTGTACATAGTCTCCTGCTCCACATGCCAGAAGCAAGAATCAATGGTGGGATCCTAGGGTCCCCTGGTGTACCATGCCTTGGAGCGCCAAACTTTAAACTCAGCTACAGACATGGTGGCCACGTTGAGGGCAGCCTTGCCATGTTGCTTGTTTTCCCTACGAGCAACCCTGTCGGCATTGTGCTGACGCTCATACTCTTGTTGTTCATCACGTTGACGCTGACGAGTCACGGCTTCATCAACATACACACCATCATCATTCTCCCTAAAGTGGCGCCACCGCTTGCAAGAGATAGTCACCTTGGTGTGCCTAGAGCTTGAACCATCTGCGAGAAAAGCGAAAGCAAACCAAAAAGAAAAGCAAAAACAACATTAAATAGGGGCTCACATCTTTGAGGAGTGGAATAAGAGATCTCTGTAAAGGATTCAGAGCAGGCCGAAAATTCCGGCCATTACTGAAATTTCCGGGGGGAGAAAATTTCGGCCCTGGAAAAATCGCATTTAGGGATACGAATCCAGGCCTGTAATGAATCTAAAACTAGATGGGAGTGCAATGGGAGGAACAACGAGTGATGAACTGGACTGGTAAGGGGAAGTTCCAACCCAAACTCGTGGGAGATCGAATCTACCGAGATCTAATCAACCGAGAAACCCTAGATTGCGGAGAAAACATGACACATACCGGGATCCATGGATGGGCACGGATGTGCGGTCTCTTGATCCACAAAAGGAAGCCGGAAGACAAGGAAGGGAGGCGACGGGGCCTCCCGGGGAGCTGTGAGGTGGCGGTTGCGGTTGGGGAAGGAGTGGAGGCGAGGGGAGGGGAAAAGAATATGGGAACTCCCCTCCCATCGCCTATTTATAGGCCCTAGCCGCTTACCCCGGAATATTCCGGTGTGAAGGCCGGAAATTTCCGGGGGCCGGAGATTTCGCTCGGAAATTCCGCCCCCAAAAATCTGGGGTGCATTCTGCGAGGGGGCGCAATGGATTGGGGTTGAGTTTCAGGGCAAATATCGAAACCCGGAAATTTCCGCCCAAAACTCCGGAGTGCCTTCTGAGAGCTGGCACAGAGGAAATAAGGGAAAGTTTCAAGACAAGTATCCCGGGGTCCGAAATTTTGGGGCCTTAGGCCGGAATTTACGGGATTCCCAAACACAGAGTTTTGATAAAACAAGAGATAAGATATGAGCCTCCGAAAACGAGAAAAACAAAAACAATGACAATGAAAACTCAAACACAAAAACGAGAAAAGAGAAAAAGAGACAACCAGCATAACAAAGAGAGAAATGTTGGTGGCCGGAGCCACCGTGTTTGAGTGTATACCAAGGAGTCGCGAAGATTTATCTTGGGCCCAAAAGCATGACTCACGTTAAAGCACAATAAGTCACAAAATGACTAGATATGCATGAAGTTTTGATTGTTTTGTGCATGATAGGAGGAGTGTTGGTTCATGGGTTGAAATACGCTCCCCCTATGTCCATGCCTACATCTAAACCTAGATAACATGTGTAGTGAAGGTATCTATGCAAGGGTTCAAGTGAAGTTATACGCATCGATCACATTTAGTTCATTCCTCAAACCCCGTAACCTTGCTTCATCAAGGGCCTTCATGAAGATATCCGCAAGTTGATCCTTGGTCGACACATAGGAGAGATCAATATCGCCCTTCTCAACATGATCCCGAATGAACTGATGTCGAATCTCAATGTGCTTTGTCTTGGAGTGAAGAACAGGATTGTAGGCGATCATGATAGAACTCTCATTGTCGCACAAGAGGGGGACCTTGTCGAAGTCGATACCATAATCTCGCAAAGTTTGCCGCATCCATAGCAATTGAGCACAACAACTTTCCGCAAAGATGCACCTCGGCCTCGGTGGTCGAGAGAGCGATGCAATTTTGCTTCTTGGAAGACCAACATACCAAAGAGCGACCAAGAAATTGGCAACCACCGGATGTTGACTTCCTATCCGTCTTCTCTCCCGCATAATCCGCATCCGAGTACCCGATGAGCTGAAAGCTTGAACCCTTGAAATACCAAAGACCAAAGTTTTGGGTATGAACTAAATAGCGAAAGATACGTTTAACCACTTCAAAATGACTCTGCCTCGGAGAGGCTTGAAACCTTGCACATTTACCTACACTACACATAATATCGGGTCTAGATGCACAAAGGTAGAGCAAAGAGCCAATCATGGAGCGGTATACCTTTTGATCTACCTCTTTACCGTTCGGGTCGGGTTTCAAGTCAAGAGTCGTTGACATGGGGGTTTTCATGGGCTTGGCGTCATGCATGTTGAACCGTTTGAGCATGTCTTGTGTATACTTGGCTTGATTTATGAAAGTGCCTTCGGGGTGTTGCTTGATATCAAAGCCAAGAAAATACTCCAACTCGCCCATCATAGACATCTCAAATTTGTCCGTCATAAGCTTGCAAAACTCATCATTGAACTTGGTGTTAGTAGAACCAAAAATGATATCATCCACATAGAGTTGTCATATGAACAAGTCACCTCCAACCTTTTTGGTGAAAAGGGTGGGATCGATTAAACCAACATTGAACCCATGATCCACTAGAAACTCTTTAAGGTGCTCGTACCACGCACGTGGAGCTTGTTTAAGTCCATAGAGCGCCTTATCGAGTTTGTAGACATAATCGGGGTGGTTGGGATCCTCGAAACCCGGAGGTTGCTTGACATATACCAATTCATGGATAGGACCATTTAAGTAAGCACTTTTAACATCCATTTGTTGTAGTTTGAAATTATGATGAGAAGCATAGGCAAGCAAGATACGAATATATTCAAGACGAGCTACGGGAGAAAAAGTTTCACCGAAATCGACACCTTCGACTTGAGAAAAGCCTTGAGCTACCAATCTCGCCTTGTTGCGAATGACGATACCATATTTATCTTGCTTGTTCTTGAATACCCATTTGGTGTCGATGACGTTCTTGCAATCTTTTGGCCTTGGCACTAACTTCCACACTTTGTTGCGCTCGAAGTTGTTGAGCTCATCATGCATAGCTTCAAGCCAATCTTGGTCTTCAAGCGCTTCATAGACCTTCTTGGGCTCAATGTGAGAGACGAAAGCATGTGCCTTGCTAAAATCCACCAAGTGTCTTCTCGTAACTGCCCTTCCACGAACTTGTCCAAGAATCATGTCCTCCGTGTGACTGGCACGAGCAAGATTTTCTAGCCTTCTCTTTGCCCTACACGCTAGCAACTCCTCCAAAGACTCCTTGGATATGGATTGATCGTCACCTTCATCATCGGAGTCATGTCCATCTCGTCCTTGATCCTGTTACTCAATGGTAGATGGATCTCTTGTGTGTTGGGTTCTATCACCAACATGAGTGTCTTGTCCTTGTCCTTCATTGTGAGCTTGGCCTTGAGTGTTAGCTTGGCCTTGATCGATGGAATGATCTTGATCATTAGCTTGACCTTGATTTATAGCTTGAGGGCTTGGTGCATATTGTTGGGTAGCTTGTGTATCAATGGGTGTAGTCAATTGCTCCACTTGAGTAGAGCATAGTCCTTCTCCCTCCGTCATCCGGTAACCCTCAATGGAGATTATTTCACCAATCCCCATTCTTCTTACGACGATGGGAGGAATTGCATATCCTACAACACCATGATCTATATGGACCCCTTGGGACCCATTATCCTCATCAAACACCGCGTCTATAGCTTCTTCAACTTGTCAGGTGTACTTGTTGTAGACTCTATAGGCGTGAACGTTTGTGGCATAACCAACAAAAATACCCTCATATGACTTGGTCTCAAATTTTGACAAGCGTTTACCTCTCTTACGAATGAAGCACTCGTAACCAAAGACCTTGAAGTATGAAACATCCGGCTTCTTTCCCGTGAGAATCTCATAAGGAGTCTTGTTCAAGATCTTGCGGAGATGCAACCGGTTGCTAGCATGGCAAGCGGTGGAGATGGCATCGGCCCAAAAATTGTATGGAGAAGAGAATTCCGCAATCATGGTCCTTGCCGCGTCCATTAGTGTCTGGTTCTTCCTCTCCGACACACCATTTTGTTGCGGGGTATAGGGAGTGGAATATTGATGAGCAATCCCCTCCTAACTAAGAAATACCTCCATGGTGTAGTTCTTGAACTCAGAGCCATTATCACTCCGGATCGCCATAATGCTTGTATTGTGTTGGCGCTCTACCAAAGTGATGAACTCGATGACCCTCTTTTGAGTCTCACTCTTCCTCTTGAAGAAGTACACCCAACAATATCTTGAATAGTCATCCAAAATCACCAAGCAATACTTCTTGCCTCCAAGACTATCATATGACAGGGGACCAAATAGGTCCAAGTGAATGAGCTCGAGGATTCTTGAGGTGGTGATGTTGGTCTTGGTGGGGTGAGCTTCTCCATGTTTCTTTCCAAGAATGCAAGAGCTACACACATGATCTTTAGCAAACTTAGCATTCGGTAGTCCTAGAACATGATTGCCACTTTGAAGGTCATGCAACGTCCTCATATTGGTGTGAGCTAACCGGCGATGCCATAGCCAACCCACATCATATTTAGCCATTAGGCATGTCTCGGCACACATGTCTCCTTTAGAGAAGTCAACAAAGGCTACTTTAAGAGTCGTCTCCCAAGTGACAATCACATTCTATTTATTAAAGAACGAGGTAAAACCACTTTTTGCAAGTTGAAGAACCGAGATGAGATTGTAACCAAGGGACTCGACTAGGAGAACATTCTCAATTGATAAATCATTTGAGATAGCTACCTTGCCTCATCCCAATACCTTTAGCTCGGAGTTATCGCCAATAGTGACGCAATTGAGATGAGGTAATGGAGGATTAAGATCACTCATTGCGTCCTTGCTTCCGGTCATATGTTCGGATGCACCACTATCCACCGTCCATTTGCCCGACCCGGAAGCACTTCCCTACAATAGATTAGTGTCTTGATTTAGGTACACATCGTTGAATGGGTCCTATTTTGTTAGCAACAAGGGTCTTTGTAACCCAATTAATCCAATGATAGTCATCACCATAAGAAGTACCAACATATTTAGCATACACATGACCATCTCTAGATTTCATAAGAACATAAGATGGATTATATTTTACGGTAAAGTCATTATGAGTGGTTCTCCCCCTAGAGGTCTCACCACCCAGAATGGTGTTGGTCTCCTTTTCTTTGACCACCTCTCCCTCTTTCACAAATTTCACTCCTTGTGAGGAAGAGGTGGCCTTGTTCTTGTTCTTCTTGTACTTCTTCTTTGACTTAGCTACATAGCCAAGTCCCTCCTTTCCATTCTTGACTCTTTGAGGAACAACCTCATTGAGAGCCTTCTCACTTCCTACAAGATTAGTTGCACCACAAGAATTGCTAGGCAAAGTACTAATGCTGGTAGATGAAGAGGACATGACTTGCTTATTTGATTGTTGAGCTAGGAGATTGTCACGAGATTTGGTTAGCTTTTCATAAATTTCTTTAAGAGACGTGAACTTCTTTTCTAGTTTTTCATGACGAGAAACAAGTTCCTAGTGAGCAATTCCTAGCTTCATCTCTTCATTTTCAAGTGTTTTAACAAGAGCGAGAGATTGTTCATTATCTTTTCTAAGCTTAGATACACTCATAGCAAAAGTCTCTTCAAGACTAGATAATTTCTCCTCAAGAGAGGCTCTAATGGAACGCTCATTTTCAAGAGCCTTTTCAAGCTCTTTATCATTGCAAGAGTGACCTCCATGGCTTTCAAATGTCATGATAATTTCCTCCTTTTCATCTACAAGAGAGTTAGCATCATCAAGTTGCCGCAAAAGGGCATTCACTTTCTCCTTAGTCTCACCTTTGAGGCTAGCTAACCAAATGCCTAGCTCCTTTGCCTCACTATCCTCCCTCACAAACATTTTCAACACAATCCAATAATGAAGGAGGGTTAGTGACAATGGTTTTGGAGTTGGGAGAACATACCGAAGTGGCTTTTTCCATAAGACATGTAGGTTGGATAGCGGCAATCTCATTGGGGGATTCAAATAGAGAGACCGATGGAGATGAGGCGGTAGCTATGGTGACATGGGCCACACCTACCACTTCATATTCTCCTTCATCTCCGGAGATATAGGTTTCCAACACCGCCCCTTCTTAAACGTAAAGAGCCCTTGGCACTCTTCTAGCGAAGTTCTTGTTTTGTGGAGCCTTGGTGTTGTTCTTGCGGACAAGCTTGCCTTCATTTTCTTCTCTTGGCTCAAAATGGCACTCCTTCACGAAATGATTTGCACTTCCACAGTTGTAGCATGTCCTTGGTCTCCCCCTTCTTCTTGTAGTTCTTGTTTCGTGGAGGTCTTGGAGAGCCGGCCTTGTGAGCTTCCCATCTCTTCCAATATCCGTGCATAGCAAGGGCAATGCACTTATGAGCGCCAGCGTAAGTGTCCTCATAGTCTTCCTCATCATCCTCGTCCTCTTCAACTTCTTCAACTTGAGCCATTGCCTTTGACTTCAATGCAAGATTGGGTGACTTTCCCATTCCTTTAGAGCGAGCGAGAACATCCGATAAGGATATGACGTTGAATTCACTAAGAACACCAATGGAGTTGAGGGAATTGTAGTCCACTCTTGTCCGTATGCTAGTGGAGAGGTTCTTCTCGAAAGGTGTAATTGTTTTGATGAACTTCCTCTTTATCCACTCATCGGAGATATCTTCCTTTCCAAAGTCCCTCAGTTGATTGGCAAGGGTGACAACTCTCCTATATAGCTCCTTGGGGGACTCATCCTCTTGCATAACAAAGTTCTCGGACTTGTCAATGGCCACATCATACTTGGATGATTGGATACTAGCATTGCCTTGAAACAAAGTGTCAAGCTTGTCCCTTGCTTCCTTGGCGGTCTTGCAACCACGAATGTGAGTGAGATGCTCCCTTGGAAGAGCCTTTTGAATGATGACAAGGGCGGTCTTGTTGAGTTGAGATTCCACATCCTCCCTAGGAGTCAAGTTGCTTGGGTCATGGGGGTGGAACCCATGAATCACACTCCTCCACAAAGCGGTGCACGAGCCGGAAATATGTGACTCCATTTCAAACTTCCAAGATGAGAATTTATTAGTGTTAAGCATGGGAGGAGGTAAAACATTAAGAATGTGTGGCATTGAAACTATTGTATGGATGGATAGGTGGTGGGACTTTTGAGTTAGACCCCGAACCATTAGCCGCTTGAGACTTGAGCCTCCGAAATTCTCCTTTTCCTTAGCCTTTTGTGTGGCTTTTGCCTTGGCTTTGGCAATGTTATCTTCGACTTCGGTATCATCCGGAATAGTTTCCTCTTCCAAACTATCCGCATCGGAGACATGTGGAGAATCCGTGTGCCCCTTAGGTTTACCCATCATGTTCTCCAACATCCTCTTGATGGAGTAAACCTCCAAACCAACACTAGAGCTAACCTTGGACAATTGGGTTTGAATGGCCACAACCGTTGTCTATAGGTTAGCTATAGTCTCGGCCATTTTGGAGAGTTCCTCCTTAGAAGATTCGGGATCATATCTGTTGGCCATGATACTCTTAGGCGGTTAAGCCCGATATAAGAGCCGAGGCTCTAATACCAATTGAAAGTACACAATGGTCAACTAGAGGGGGGGGTGAATAGGTGACCTACAAATTTTAATCCTTTTTCACTTTTAGATGGGCTTTAGAAAGTAAACAACTTGGTTATCTAGATGTGCAAGTAGGTAGAAACCCTATGTGATAAGAAACAAGTACGCAACATAAGTAATATGCAAGGCACAAGATAACTACAAGTGAAAACACGGAGACAAGGATATGTTTCCCGTAGTTCCTTCTTAAAAGAAGTACGTCTACGTTAGAGAGGTGAGAAGCCACCTAGGCGCTATAGCACGGTTGTGCACACCTTGTTCTCCTTGAGCTTCTCCGGTGAGGGAGATTCTCGTTTCCACTATGAAGTCGACTTGAAGGCGTTGACCAAACCTTTACAAGGGGGTTGAGGCTACTCCACAAGTGAGATGGAGGCTCTCAACAATACGAAGCTTCTTGCTACAAGGTGGAAGCTACAAGCACTAGGGTTTCTCTAGGATGACAAAGCAACCACGAGATTTACAAGATCCCGAGGGGTATTGTCGTGGGATAATCACGGCAGATGTTACCAGGGGTAACTGATCTTGGGGCAAGTCGACACAGGCGTTCGGGAGAGGGTTTAGCTCAAGGGAAGACATGGTACAACTTGATCTGACAGCCGGCAATCGAAGTCGTCGGATCTCTATTCTCGATACAATAACTCGATTAGGGTTTACACTGGATACTCGATACCACACGATCTTGCTAGGGTTCTTAGATCTCTCTCTCAATCTATACCCGGGGGTCGGTTTATATAGCTCCCGTACCCCCTAACTTACTTTACAAGGCACACCCGGGTCCTACCCAGACACGGCGTGCTAACCCTAACTTTCCTTTATAACACCCACAATCCGGGTCACTAGGCCCACGAGCTTGGGCCTCCACAAACATCTTTATCCCTAGCTGTATCCTGCTCACTGTCTCTGGGCCGGGTTATTCCTCGGATCTTGACATACCGGGTTAGCATCCCCCCATCAGTAGTCCCCAGAATAGCCTGGGCTTCACGGACCTCCTTGAAGCGCTTGCTATTCCCTGAGAAGATATCGATCAGGCGAGCGCATGGAAACCGAGTTAAGATGCTTTGATATTCTGCTAGGCCTTACTCCATGGAGGCCATGTAATAACCCGAACCTTTCTTCCAAACACTTAAGTTCAAATCCCCAGGCCCAGACCGCAATAAGAAATACCAAGATCTCACACTTGACAACCAGTCCTGTCATCACGGGCGAACCCCTTCCTTCTTCTAACCCAATGCTCTGCCCAATGTTCTACACATATCTTGCGAAATCTTTGTAGATAACCATTACCCCACGATTTCCGGTTTCTGGCCGTTGAAATAAGCTCACCCTTGCCTTATAAATAGCGCTTAGAGGGCAACCCTAAGCCCATCACCACGCCACAACTCCCCCTTTTCTTCCTTGCTCCTAACATCTTCACAGCACCACCGTGAGGAACTCGCGCCTGCTACCAACGCAGGATCAACAGCGGCCGCGCTCGTCCTCGAATCGTTTCGTGCCGCCGCCAAGCACCACCTTTATACCTCTATTCCTCCCATTCGTGCCACGCCGCTCGTCGCCATCACACTTGGCCCCAATCTCCTCGGTAAGCTCTTCGCAGCCAATTAATTCAGCTTCGCAATTTTCAGTTCATCCAAGATCAGATCTAGGTCAACCCGCAAGCTATTTGTCCGATTGCCTCGAATTAGGTTGATTCGGTGCTTGCCAAACACTTTAATCACCTGCCTGATAGTCACAAATGATCCTCCAATCATTATTGATCACCAATTTTGCTTAAAAATTATCCGCGAACTTTTCCATCTAGATCCGTTCCTCCGCCGTTTTCCGCTTATTGCATTAACACCCGGAAAAACCCTCCTTTTCCAGCTATTTCATTTGCGATATAAATATGGGCAACCATCCGTCGTCCCCAAATACCTTTTCCTACGTAAGTGAGCAACAATTTCCATAAGTGTGCTCAATACCCGGACAGCTCTCAACTTCGTACCTTCTTGGTACCTTATACTCGGATATTCCAACATTCCCGGGTCTTATTTCATACATCTTTTTCTTTTTGTGTTTCGCAGGCTGACCCCATGGCTCCCAAGCGACAAGGAAAACATCCGGCTCAAGCAAGGACCACCCAAGCCATATCCGCCAATTGGGGGCGCTCCACAACCACTAAGGCCAAGTTGGACGAACTAACCGAGTTAGGCACCCTCCCCTCTCAGAAAGACATCCACTGGAGGGTGCCGGGTAACGAAACTCATCCCACTCCCGCAGAAGACGAGGTAATCTGCTTTGTAGAGCACGTGACCCGAGGGTTTCGCCCTCCGAGTCACCCTATCTTTAGGGAGGTCTTAGATCACTACGGACTCCGGGTGTTCGACATAGGGCCTAACTCTATGTTGAACATCACCCACTTCATAGTTCTATCTGAGTCGTATTTGTGCATGCCACCAAACCTGACTCTTTTCACTGAGTTATTCCAATGCAAACCGTGCCGCGGAAGCGGCGACGGGGCGCTTCTCACTTGCGGCGGGGTATCCATCCAACGTCGTAGGAATTCTTTAATGCCAACCCTCAACCTGCAATCCTGTGCCAAACATTGGCAGTTATCCTTTTTTTATTGCCGCGATACCTCCTCCGACAGCGAAAAGAAGCTGCCGGGTTACTCAGAGACCCCCCTCAAACCCTCCGAGTCTTTCAGTGCCTTCGCACCAGACTCGGACAGGGAAGCAATCCTTCCTGCACTAGCCAAAATAGCCATTCTCTCGGCCCAAGGCCTCCTAGGGCTCAATTTGATAAAGACATGGGTCGACTTCCGAATCCAACCTAATTCCATCCGCACCAAATTGATGTGTGAGTATTCGGGTCACACTACAGATGCGCTTCGCTATTCCTCCAAAAGCTTTGCGACCGGTGACACTATCAAGACCATCAAGAGCCTCTTGGCAGAGAAGCTAGAGGTGATAAAGGGCATCTCCGGGTTACCTTCGTTCACTCGGGAAAATCCAGCTCCAACGGTAATACCCGGCACTCATAACTTGTTTCCACATTCCAACTCGATACTGCTTCTAAACCTTAACTTTATCTTTTTACTTTAGGCTGATGACCCCTTCTGGAGAGTGGAACCACTCCCCCCCTCCAGAGACCCGGAAGAGGAGGACGAGACGACTGCCGACAGCGAAGGTACTCACCCAGGATCTGCATACTTTTGCTTGTATTACTTTCCTTTCGTCTGTCTTTTTCCCAATGAATACACATCTGGTTCGCAGGGCTGGAGGACAAAGGTGGAAACAACGAGGATGACCCGGAGAGAACCGAGTCTGACCCAGAGGCAACAGCCGGGGCCAAGAGGAAAAGCAGGGGGACAGTATCCAAGGTTCCTTTTTCCTCACTATCTTCTGAATCTTACTCCTTTTACGCCATGCGAAGACTTAACCATCAATTATCAAATTCGCCGTGCTTGAAGGAATCTTTCCCCGCCAAACGCAGGGTAACTCGGAGCTCCCCGGGTGAAGATCCCCTTAACCCGGGCATCTCCGCCCCTTTAGTCCCTCGTGGCAGTGCTCCTCCATCTCGCTCTTCCAACTCTCCTCAGCGCCACCCTTCTCCTAACCACCCACGTGCCGGGCAATTCCGGGTTCCATTAGTGGTTCCTGCGAATACCTCATCTACTTCAAGTGGCGAGCTCCCATCGGATTACACTGTAAATGCCGGGTAAGTTTTTGCCTTACTATTTCTTTTTGCCTCTAGCGAACTTTCATCCGAGCCACCGTCATCATTAATAACTGCCTTTTTTCATCTTTCTTTCAGAGCTCAGGTCACCGTCAGTGACCCGGAAAACACCGAAACGGATAACCTCCAGGTGGAGAAGCCGACTGACAACGCAGGCGCCGCAACTGGTGGTGATGCAGCCACTAACCGGGAACAAGGCCCTCTGAACAATCCACTTTCCCAAACCGTCGGATCTCCTTCCTTATCGGAACCAGTAGACGAAGAGATAGAAATTCTAGATACAAAGATGAGTTCTCCCAACCCGGATACTCAAACTGTCCGGGTCTCCACCCCGACTGCGAGGAAAACCCCCCTGCCAGATGACCAAGCTGCCGGCTCTTCCCGGACTCATTCCGATGAGTTAACGTTTGCCCAGATGCTGGAAACCCTGCGCACCTTACGAGCTAACGAGGAAAACATCCTGGGAGCCTTAATAACCAAACATGAGGTAAGTTGAACTAATGTTGCTTGTACCTTTGTCCAGTCCCCAAGTTCCGAGTGAGTTCATTCATGACTTGCTCGGGACTTTATTATACCATTGACTGATAACCGTGCTCTTCTATCCGACTAACACTTTTTAACATCCATGCAGTCTTTCGTGACTCAATATGAGGAGAAACTTGCAGACGCCGCCAAGCTCATTGAAAAAGAGATATCTTTACGCGAAGCGGCCGAGACTGAAGCCAGAAGGAATAGACAATTAATGAAGAAGTACCGAAGAAGGGCTCACCGAGCCGAAGACGACCTGACAAGCCTTTCTGTCGAAATTTCTGATACCTATCGTTCTTTGCTTGGTATGCTTCCTTCTCCGGGTTTATCCTTTTGACCAACAGCAAAAAATGCTTAGCTTATATATTCATTTTACTCCAGGCCCGGATGAAGCCATGCCGGATGAGGATGATATTGCCAAGCTGAAGACCATGAAGAATGTTATCCGGCAGCTGTGTGCCGGAACCAGATGGATCTTGGAAGAATTACGGTGGCCAGGTAGAGGACATGTTGACCTGAAGAGGATGCTGGACGCCTTTTCCACGATTCCTGAGTGGATTTGGCACTGGAAGCGCTCGTCCTGCCGGGTTGGAATGACCCGGGGGCTATCACTCGCCAAGGCTTACTTCCCCAAGCTCGATCTGGCAAAGCTCATGGGCGGCTTCCCCGAATTCAAGCTTGATGGTTCAAAATTCTCGCGGGAGGATTTTCAGGCTGTGCAGAAAGAGGTCCGCTACCCGGCTAGCGTGATAGCTGATGAACTGGACGTCAATACTCTTGTCCCCGCTTATGATGCTGCTGGTGTGGCAATTAAGTCAGATCTTCCCGAACCATATGACATGATGGCTCGGTGGAAGGAGGAAGCTGCTGCGATAAGGGCGGAGGCTGCCAAGAAACAAGCTGAAGCCGGCTCTGCTCCTGCTGCCTCAACATCAGTCGTTCCGCCCCCTGCGGGGGCTGGCGCCGCCGATCCGGGTGTTGCTGCTACCACCAATGATGGCAAGGGTAAGGCCAAGATGGGCGCCGAGTGATATATGGTTTCCGATGCCTCTTCTTAAGCGTCAGTCGGTCGACATACTTTTTGAAACAGTCATTTTTTAGGCGGTGCGCCTGTGCACCTTTGATATTTTTTCACCAGTATTTTGTAATGCACACTAAGGCCTTGATATACTCGATGCCTGTTCCGACCTTTGTAAGTTTAAGCTCATCTGTTCTCGATATCTGGTTTTATTTATTGCTCCTTTTGTGAAAACTCAATTTCCGGATCTCATGGGTATTGACAAGCGGATTTTGCTTCGAAGTCCCCAAGTCCCCAAGACTCGGATATTTGGATTTTTGCAACTATACAAGTAAGCCAGTTCTTTTCAAGATTTCAAGCTACCGGGCCCGGATTGCCGAGCCTAGGACACTTGATCTTGAAAAGGCAACAAAATGCTTATTGCTATTTTCACAAGGATCCATGAGTTGTTTCACATCGGATTGGAAGTTATGCTTAATAGTCATTGAGTTTCCAGCTATTCGGCCTTGTACTCTGCATAACTTGTGGTTTAGATGACCCTTTTGACTGTCTTGTACTGTAAGCCGGCTTTCGCGTGGATACCATGTTGTTACATCAATACGAAGACGTAGCCAGCCAATCCCGGTCGGGTTTCATGACTAACTGCCATCGTAAGCGAACAAATCATGCCACTTTAATGCGAGTCACATCGAGCTTAAGTAAGAGTAGCCAAGAAATTTGGACTTCTTTGTCCGGTTATAAGATTGTAGCCGTACTCGTTTGCGAGTAATCGGCCTGTCGCACCCTGACTTCTAGGGGATACTCACCGTACGAACTGGATAGCAGATGCTTGGATTATGGGGCATAACTGCTCCCACGTCCCAGCTTCCTGGTAGGCCTGCGCTTATGCGCGACAACACAAGCCCTGCTATTCCATCGTCGATGTAAACTATCCACTAGAGATCAAAGGCACTTCCGTCGACGTACTTCAAACCATACACACATGGTACGTCAACGGCGTTTAACAAGTGATATCACAACAGATCTCTACGACACAAAAGATTGAAATAAGTTGCAAATGGCTCTCATTAGAGCAGAGATAGCAAATACAATCATTCAGAGGGCACATGCCCCAACAATACATCATTACAATACAGCGGAAGCATTCAACATGTCTGAGTACAGACAAGAACCAAAAAGGCCTAAGAGGCCGGAAACAAACAGACGGAGCCCATCCACGAAGTCTCGGATCCTGCCCGGGTCCGCTATCTACTCGTCAGCAGTCTCGTCGTCATACTCCACGTAGTAGCCACCATGTAGATCCTCGGAAACGTCGTCTGCGTAAACCACAGCCCCAAAGGGGTCAGTACAACAACGTACTGGCAAGCAAGACTCACAGTTCACCAAAGTGTAACCCGTCAACACCAAGCACAGATGCCTTGGGTTCAACGGAAGAGAGGGGATATAAACAATGCTGCCACTGGCTGCGCTAACCAACTACAGAGATTCTATCATATCCAACTATCAGAAAGGGGATAAGATCGAGGGTTGTGACCAACTGAAAGATAACTTCAAACAAACCCATCCTGGATCTCGCCCCTTATCCAAAGAAGCGATCCGAGGATAACTCACACAGTTGTAATAGTGATGGTTCAAATTATTGTGTCAATAAGCCTATTACTAGTCAAGTTATTAATCATGGGGTGTAGCATGTTTGATAATTATGTTTAAGTTGTCCTGAGTACTTGTTAGCCAGTACTTTCACCAAGTAATCCATAACCGCGGAAAACACGGCTTCTCGAGAAGATTATCCCTGCAGGGTTGCACCAATTTGGCCGTACACTCATGAATATCCCGCCAGATGGGAGATCACCCCACCAAGCGGGGCACTCAACACAACCAACCATTCTTCGCATCAAGCCCAAAGAACCTTGGGCGCACGGCTAATCAAGCCCCGAAGAAAAGGGACCCTCATAGCACTCTAAGACCGTGTCCCCCTATATGCCGACTACAAAAGTTCCACCCTGGCCTGGGCTCGCAAAAACATGCATGCGGCAAATAGAACACACGAACTAAATGAGGCGATTTGGACGAGATGCGAATCAGGTCAAGTTGAGGGGGGCGCCCATACTCGCTTCCCAAATGCGGGTAGTGCGCTCATCATGGATCAGTAGACAAGACCCTTTTCCTATTAGGGTCGACACTAGCAGGCTTCAAAACCTCTCATGGGCCTCCTGCCGGTGCCTTATCATCAAATTTATTATTTAACAATATCATTAGCATGATTGATTGGTTAACATCGAGCCCCCAGAACGTAATAGAATATAGTAACTGAAAGTAACGGATAACAGACTCGAGCAAAACAACCTAAGCATGCTAGATAAGACTAAGGCAACAAGCAAGGGGTTTTAGGTATGGAGGTGAGGCAATATCAAGGTTAAGGGATTCATGTGATGGGTTCGTAACAGAAACAACTACTACTAAGGCTTAGCAGAAAAGAACAACGGAAAGTATCGGTAACCAATGTTGAAAGGAACACAGTGGTTCATGTGAGTGATAACTTGCCTGCAAAACCCAGTAGCCTGGTACTGAGCTAACTCCTTAGAAGGGGTGTCGTAAGGATCGTCGGTCTCAACGTCGTCGTATATCCATGAAGAAGCAAACAAACATTGCAGAAAGATAAACAATCAATATAATGGCATAGTGCACAATCAAATATGATGCATGACATGTTTAATAGATGCACCAAAATAAACTACTTGACAATATAACACAATTTAATTGGACCCATATGCAATGTGAATTGCATATGGATGCAAGTGGTTAAGGTGGAAGCAATGATCTACATTTGATTAACAAGTGTAAGTGGTTAAACATGATGCATGCATGATGATAACAAGGAGTAAACAAGTTAGATGCAATTGGAAAAGGAGTAAAACAAGTGTGGGATTTTATTTGTCATGTTAATAATTTTGGTTCCTTATTGATGTCACACAAGTAATTGTTGTTTTCAACAAGTCAAAGTGTGCAAAACAAATAACAAAGTTTATATTTGAAAGGAACATCAAATTTTAGTTGGATTACATGTTTCACATTTTGAAATTGGACTTAGGATTATTTAATTATGAATTAATCAATATTAAACAAGTTTTAATTGAATTAAACAAGATTTAAATGGTTTAGGCAATTTTAGTTATTCAAAACAGGAAACAAAAATTTATATTTGGAAAGATCATTTAATTTGGTATTGAAAACATATTAAAAATGTTGGATTTGAAGTTAAAATGATTTTATTATGCCATTTCCAAAATTGATTGCAAATCTGCCATTTTATTTCATCTATGGACTTGGAAATAATTTTCCAGGGGCTAGAATTAATGTGCAAGGGCCTATTGGTGATTTCTGACAAGTTTCTGTACCAAAACAATTGGGGCAAAAAGTTTGTTTTATGGGTGCAGGGGGGGTCGAACCCTGCACCTCTGCCTGCGCGCTGGGGTTTGTTACCACTACGGTGGGATGCGATTCCTGACAGGGTAGCGGTGCGGGGAAGGTTAAGGTTCAGATACTGCACGCGCTTAAATCCGAAAAAAAAAGCAGCAAAAGTGGGGAGCTGGGACTCGAACCCAGCTCGCGGGCGTGCGCGCGGGGACTCGAAACCAGTGGGGTGTGCGATGGGTTTGTGATAGGAAGGGGCTTCGGGGAGTAAGTGCTGCTGTTCCGGGGTGTATCTGAAACCTAACTGAACCGGACAGGTACTGCAGTCGATCAGAACCAGGGAACAGAACCATGGCCAGCCATGGTTGCTACCCTCGCCGGAGGGGGTGCCGCGGAGGAGGGGCTCGCGGGGTGACTAGTGCGTGTGGTGTTGTGACATGGAGGAGAGACGAGGGGAGCGAGAGGGAGGAGATCATCACCTCGGGTGAGAAGATCAGAGGCGACAGTGGCGGTGCAGGGACGAACGGCGGTGAAAACTCGGACGGCGGCGGCCATCTGGTCCTCCTCTCGCCGCCGGGTCTTCAGCAAAGATGAAGGCCAGGCCACGGGGGCTCCATTCCCGTGGCTGGCTTGGCCCGAGGAGGATCGTGGCGAGGGGAAGGTGGCCGTCTACAGAGGTGAAACTCACGGTGGTTTGGTGCGGTTCAAACAACTACAGAGAGGTTCAGAGAGAGGCAGAGGGATCTGGGGAAGAAAGGAGAGGATGGCGGCTTGAGGGAGAAGGGTTAGGGTTAGGGGCAGAGGGAGGGGGAGTAGCTTAGCTACTTAAGGAGAGGGAGGCCAGTACGGCAAGCATCCTAGAGGGGGGAGGAGAACATCCACGGTGGGTACTGTGTTCGTACAAGGAGGAAGAAGACAAACGAGGGAGAGGGGGGGTACTGGGCCAGATGGAGATGGGCTTGGGGGAGTGGGGTTGGGCTGCCTCTCTCCTCTCTTGCAATTTTATTTTTTTTCTATTTCATTTTTTTTTTTTTGTAGCATATGCTTTAGGAAGAAAACTTTAGGGTTTAGATTAGAGAAAAAGTTGAAAATTTTAGGATGAGTTCCTTAGGCCAAATGCAACCATTTGGCAGTTTTTTATTTTTCAAAATTTTAACATTTGGTTGCTTTTTGGAAATTGGAACCAAATTTGAGTGAAATGGTTAATGTTAATAAACATTAATAAAGTCATTAATTAAATAGGGTACCCCTATTGTTTAAGTGATTAAAATTAGTTGATTGGTTTAAAGATTTGTTATAAACCCAAGTTGATTGATGTTTTGAGGATTTGATTTGAATTGAGGTGAATTGGAATTAATTGATTGGATTCATGGTTTGAATTTGAAAGCAATTTGGGATTAATTTATTGAATTAAAAGTACCATGTTATTAGTGGAACATTATGGGATGATTGGAACAACTAGGGTTTTGATTTGGAAACAACTGTTTGGATGTTGGTTTGGAATTTCAAATGGAAAACAAATTGATTTTGGAAAGGGTTTGATTATTGGATGCATTTTTTATAGAAATAAAACAATAGTTTGGAATCACACTTTAATGGAAGCAAATAATTGTTTTATTTTGAAATATCTTTTTAGAAATTGTAACATCACAAGGATGAAACAAAGGGTTTGAAATTTGAGTTGAAATTCAAATAGAAAACAAAGGAAAACAAATGGAAAACAAACAAAACAAAATGCAATCAACATGATGCCATGATGCAAAACATAAAATAACAGAGAGCAAACATTCTAAAGGCTATTTTTCAGACTTGGGATGTTACAAAACGCCCCCCCTTGAAGGAATCGCGCCCCGAGATTCCTACTGAGAAAAGAAAGCGTCCGGAAACTTCTTGGGAAGATCCTCTTGAGCTGTTACACGTGAAACACATCGTGCACAGTGGATAGACGTCAGGGAATTTGGAAACCACCGGAACATTCTCAAGTAAAGGGAGAGGTTTTTGTACCAAGGGTGTATAGCTGGATAGAATTTGATGCATTTGGTGAATAGATTATCTGGCTAGAATGGTTGAACAGAGTTATTGACATCAATGGAACACCAAGGATGACATCAATGTCAGAATCATCAACATGAGAGTAACGAGGAATATTTGGCCTCCCATTAGAATTTGATTGTTCTTACTTATGTTGGAAGTCAACATTTGAGATCCCGGGGATTGAACAGAGTTTTGATTGCTTAGTGGAACCAGAATTGGGTTGTATGTTGTAGAAAAGATTGTTGACACAAAGGAATGTGATGCTCCGGTATCAAATAACACTTTAACTGGAATGGAGTTTAGCAGATGAACGGGGAAACTTTGATTAGACACCGGTAGAAGAATTGAAATGGAAAACAACAACAAGATTTCAACGGACGAAAAGGATGTTGAGAAGAACAGGATATCAACATCGGGGAAAACGAGATCAAAACTCCTGAGGTACTACGGAAAACCCATCCGGGCTTCTAAAGGATCAATATCTACTGCTTAAGGAATAGAGGATTTGCTTCCGGGGCCTATTTGCCACCGTTCTCAATCATGAGTAGGCAACATGATAAATCACGTCACAACCACCTCCATTCCTATGGTCTAGTAGATATAACCATCCTAGAGAAACCAGAATTCGTGAAATCCTAACTTGAAAGTTTAGATGAGAAGGGAAAAAAAAATCAACGTTACACTTCCTTACCAGAAAAAGGGAGGGTGGGTGGGGAAAGGAGAAAAAGAACAGAATTCCTACTCTCACGTTTCATTTTTCCTATATAGCTACAAAATAGTTTCTAGACTCAACTGCGACCAGTAAAAAGGGATCCTACAGGCAGACAGGCTCTGATACCATTTGTCGCACCCTGACTTCTAGGGGATACTCACCGTACGAACTGGATAGCAGATGCTTGGATTATGGGGCATAACTGCTCCCACGTCCCAGCTTCCTGGTAGGCCTGCGCTTATGCGCGACAACACAAGCCCTGCTATTCCATCGTCGATGTAAACTATCCACTAGAGATCAAAGGCACTTCCGTCGACGTACTTCAAACCATACACACATGGTACGTCAACGGCGTTTAACAAGTGATATCACAACAGATCTCTACGACACAAAAGATTGAAATAAGTTGCAAATGGCTCTCATTAGAGCAGAGATAGCAAATACAATCATTCAGAGGGCACATGCCCCAACAATACATCATTACAATACAGCGGAAGCATTCAACATGTCTGAGTACAGACAAGAACCAAAAAGGCCTAAGAGGCCGGAAACAAACAGACGGAGCCCATCCACGAAGTCTCGGATCCTGCCCGGGTCCGCTATCTACTCGTCAGCAGTCTCGTCGTCATACTCCACGTAGTAGCCACCATGTAGATCCTCGGAAACGTCGTCTGCGTAAACCACAGCCCCAAAGGGGTCAGTACAACAACGTACTGGCAAGCAAGACTCACAGTTCACCAAAGTGTAACCCGTCAACACCAAGCACAGATGCCTTGGGTTCAACGGAAGAGAGGGGATATAAACAATGCTGCCACTGGCTGCGCTAACCAACTACAGAGATTCTATCATATCCAACTATCAGAAAGGGGATAAGATCGAGGGTTGTGACCAACTGAAAGATAACTTCAAACAAACCCATCCTGGATCTCGCCCCTTATCCAAAGAAGCGATCCGAGGATAACTCACACAGTTGTAATAGTGATGGTTCAAATTATTGTGTCAATAAGCCTATTACTAGTCAAGTTATTAATCATGGGGTGTAGCATGTTTGATAATTATGTTTAAGTTGTCCTGAGTACTTGTTAGCCAGTACTTTCACCAAGTAATCCATAACCGCGGAAAACACGGCTTCTCGAGAAGATTATCCCTGCAGGGTTGCACCAATTTGGCCGTACACTCATGAATATCCCGCCAGATGGGAGATCACCCCACCAAGCGGGGCACTCAACACAACCAACCATTCTTCGCATCAAGCCCAAAGAACCTTGGGCGCACGGCTAATCAAGCCCCGAAGAAAAGGGACCCTCATAGCACTCTAAGACCGTGTCCCCCTATATGCCGACTACAAAAGTTCCACCCTGGCCTGGGCTCGCAAAAACATGCATGCGGCAAATAGAACACACGAACTAAATGAGGCGATTTGGACGAGATGCGAATCAGGTCAAGTTGAGGGGGGCGCCCATACTCGCTTCCCAAATGCGGGTAGTGCGCTCATCATGGATCAGTAGACAAGACCCTTTTCCTATTAGGGTCGACACTAGCAGGCTTCAAAACCTCTCATGGGCCTCCTGCCGGTGCCTTATCATCAAATTTATTATTTAACAATATCATTAGCATGATTGATTGGTTAACATCGAGCCCCCAGAACGTAATAGAATATAGTAACTGAAAGTAACGGATAACAGACTCGAGCAAAACAACCTAAGCATGCTAGATAAGACTAAGGCAACAAGCAAGGGGTTTTAGGTATGGAGGTGAGGCAATATCAAGGTTAAGGGATTCATGTGATGGGTTCGTAACAGAAACAACTACTACTAAGGCTTAGCAGAAAAGAACAACGGAAAGTATCGGTAACCAATGTTGAAAGGAACACAGTGGTTCATGTGAGTGATAACTTGCCTGCAAAACCCAGTAGCCTGGTACTGAGCTAACTCCTTAGAAGGGGTGTCGTAAGGATCGTCGGTCTCAACGTCGTCGTATATCCATGAAGAAGCAAACAAACATTGCAGAAAGATAAACAATCAATATAATGGCATAGTGCACAATCAAATATGATGCATGACATGTTTAATAGATGCACCAAAATAAACTACTTGACAATATAACACAATTTAATTGGACCCATATGCAATGTGAATTGCATATGGATGCAAGTGGTTAAGGTGGAAGCAATGATCTACATTTGATTAACAAGTGTAAGTGGTTAAACATGATGCATGCATGATGATAACAAGGAGTAAACAAGTTAGATGCAATTGGAAAAGGAGTAAAACAAGTGTGGGATTTTATTTGTCATGTTAATAATTTTGGTTCCTTATTGATGTCACACAAGTAATTGTTGTTTTCAACAAGTCAAAGTGTGCAAAACAAATAACAAAGTTTATATTTGAAAGGAACATCAAATTTTAGTTGGATTACATGTTTCACATTTTGAAATTGGACTTAGGATTATTTAATTATGAATTAATCAATATTAAACAAGTTTTAATTGAATTAAACAAGATTTAAATGGTTTAGGCAATTTTAGTTATTCAAAACAGGAAACAAAAATTTATATTTGGAAAGATCATTTAATTTGGTATTGAAAACATATTAAAAATGTTGGATTTGAAGTTAAAATGATTTTATTATGCCATTTCCAAAATTGATTGCAAATCTGCCATTTTATTTCATCTATGGACTTGGAAATAATTTTCCAGGGGCTAGAATTAATGTGCAAGGGCCTATTGGTGATTTCTGACAAGTTTCTGTACCAAAACAATTGGGGCAAAAAGTTTGTTTTATGGGTGCAGGGGGGGTCGAACCCTGCACCTCTGCCTGCGCGCTGGGGTTTGTTACCACTACGGTGGGATGCGATTCCTGACAGGGTAGCGGTGCGGGGAAGGTTAAGGTTCAGATACTGCACGCGCTTAAATCCGAAAAAAAAAGCAGCAAAAGTGGGGAGCTGGGACTCGAACCCAGCTCGCGGGCGTGCGCGCGGGGACTCGAAACCAGTGGGGTGTGCGATGGGTTTGTGATAGGAAGGGGCTTCGGGGAGTAAGTGCTGCTGTTCCGGGGTGTATCTGAAACCTAACTGAACCGGACAGGTACTGCAGTCGATCAGAACCAGGGAACAGAACCATGGCCAGCCATGGTTGCTACCCTCGCCGGAGGGGGTGCCGCGGAGGAGGGGCTCGCGGGGTGACTAGTGCGTGTGGTGTTGTGACATGGAGGAGAGACGAGGGGAGCGAGAGGGAGGAGATCATCACCTCGGGTGAGAAGATCAGAGGCGACAGTGGCGGTGCAGGGACGAACGGCGGTGAAAACTCGGACGGCGGCGGCCATCTGGTCCTCCTCTCGCCGCCGGGTCTTCAGCAAAGATGAAGGCCAGGCCACGGGGGCTCCATTCCCGTGGCTGGCTTGGCCCGAGGAGGATCGTGGCGAGGGGAAGGTGGCCGTCTACAGAGGTGAAACTCACGGTGGTTTGGTGCGGTTCAAACAACTACAGAGAGGTTCAGAGAGAGGCAGAGGGATCTGGGGAAGAAAGGAGAGGATGGCGGCTTGAGGGAGAAGGGTTAGGGTTAGGGGCAGAGGGAGGGGGAGTAGCTTAGCTACTTAAGGAGAGGGAGGCCAGTACGGCAAGCATCCTAGAGGGGGGAGGAGAACATCCACGGTGGGTACTGTGTTCGTACAAGGAGGAAGAAGACAAACGAGGGAGAGGGGGGGTACTGGGCCAGATGGAGATGGGCTTGGGGGAGTGGGGTTGGGCTGCCTCTCTCCTCTCTTGCAATTTTATTTTTTTTTCTATTTCATTTTTTTTTTTTGTAGCATATGCTTTAGGAAGAAAACTTTAGGGTTTAGATTAGAGAAAAAGTTGAAAATTTTAGGATGAGTTCCTTAGGCCAAATGCAACCATTTGGCAGTTTTTTATTTTTCAAAATTTTAACATTTGGTTGCTTTTTGGAAATTGGAACCAAATTTGAGTGAAATGGTTAATGTTAATAAACATTAATAAAGTCATTAATTAAATAGGGTACCCCTATTGTTTAAGTGATTAAAATTAGTTGATTGGTTTAAAGATTTGTTATAAACCCAAGTTGATTGATGTTTTGAGGATTTGATTTGAATTGAGGTGAATTGGAATTAATTGATTGGATTCATGGTTTGAATTTGAAAGCAATTTGGGATTAATTTATTGAATTAAAAGTACCATGTTATTAGTGGAACATTATGGGATGATTGGAACAACTAGGGTTTTGATTTGGAAACAACTGTTTGGATGTTGGTTTGGAATTTCAAATGGAAAACAAATTGATTTTGGAAAGGGTTTGATTATTGGATGCATTTTTTATAGAAATAAAACAATAGTTTGGAATCACACTTTAATGGAAGCAAATAATTGTTTTATTTTGAAATATCTTTTTAGAAATTGTAACATCACAAGGATGAAACAAAGGGTTTGAAATTTGAGTTGAAATTCAAATAGAAAACAAAGGAAAACAAATGGAAAACAAACAAAACAAAATGCAATCAACATGATGCCATGATGCAAAACATAAAATAACAGAGAGCAAACATTCTAAAGGCTATTTTTCAGACTTGGGATGTTACACGGCCCTTATAACTCATAGGCATCATGGCCGGGTCTTTGAGTTTGTAACTGTGCTATTTAAGCGATCAGCCCCCAAGACCTAGATATACGCATCGTACTGAGAATACATAACCTGATAACAACCATCTCTTTTCTTGATAACCATCTCTTTGCTTGATATGAAAAACTGATAACAACCATCTCTTTTCTTGATAACCATCTCTTTACTTGATATGAAAAATGCAGGTCAACAAGCCGCCTCATTAAAAACCCGTCCAGTCCCCAAAGGTGCCCTGGATAGGAAAAGAGTACGTCAGAAAACCTGCTGCCTATTACATCGTGTAATTCCACTTGCCAATATAGTCTTTACTAAGTATAATACAGACGCAGCTGAGCCACGTTCCATGGTCTATCTCTTTCTTGCATAGATGAAGTGGTGTGTGCGGTGTCATTGACTGTAGCCGACTCTTCCCTTGCATCTATCAAATAATATGATCCGTTATGTAGGCTCCGGCTTATGATAAATGGTCCTTCCCATGGTGGTGATAATTTGTGTTTTCCTTCGTTTGACTGTACCAGACGCAGAACCAAATCTCCTTCCTGGAATACCCGGGTCTTCACACGCCGGCTATGATACCTCCGTAGATCTTGCTGATATATGGCTGATCTTTCCAGGGCTTGTTCTCTTTGTTCTTCTAACATATCTACGGCGTCCTGCCGGGTTTTTTCGTTCTCTACTTCGACGTAAGCTGATACTCTGGGCGAATCGTGAATAATATCACTTGGTAACACTGCTTCCGCACCATATACCATGAAAAAGGGTGTCATCTGAGTGGATCTGTTAGGTGTAGTGTTGATACCCCAAACCACAGACGGAAGTTCCTCAACCCATGCACCAGCGGCCCTGACACAGGGAACTCGCAATCGTGGTTTTAATCCGCGGAGCAATTCTTGGTTTGCCCTCTCCACTTGTCCATTGGCCTGGGGATGAGCCACCGATGCCACATCGAGTCGGATTCCATTGTTGCCGCAAAATTTCTCCATCTCACCAAGGGACATGTTGGTTCCATTGTCGGTAATTATGCTGTGGGGATACCCAAACCGGTAGATAATCCTTTTCAGGAACTTGACTGCTGTAGCTGCTTCGCAATTAGTAACTGGCATAACCTCAACCCACTTAGTAAACTTATCAATAGCCACCAAAAGATGTGTTTTCTTGCATGGTGACATATGGAAGGGGCCAACCATGTCCATACCCCAGACGGCAAACGGCCAAGTTAACGGGATAGTCCGCAACTCCATAGCCGGCACGTGGGTTTGGCGAGCGTACCTTTGACATCCGTCACACCTTGCTACCAATCGCTCCGCATCCGTTAGGGCCGTGAGCCAGAAAAACCCGTGTCGATAAGCTTTAGCCACAAGAGACCTTGTGGACGCATGATGCCCACAGTCGCCTTCATGGATTTCCTTGAGAATCTGTCTGCCTTCTTCCGGCGCCACGCAGCGCAAAAAGACTCCTGCTGCACTTCTTTTGTACAATTCCCCATTGATGATAGAGTACCCCTTTGCTCGCCTCAAAATTTGCCTTGCTAATACCTCCTGTTGTGGTAACTCACCTCGTGATAGGTAGGCCAAAAACGGTTCTGTCCACTCGGGAATAGTACGTACAGTGGCTACGAGCCCTGAATCCGAGTCTTGATTTGCCAATTCCTCCTCTGACTCGATTTTAACTGATGGTCGCCATAATTCGTCCAGGAAAACGTTAGGTGGAACCGGCTCTCTGCGCGAGCCGAGTCTGGCGAGGGCGTCGGCTGCCTCGTTCTTTCTTCTGTCTATATGCTCCACCTCATACCCGGAAAAACATCCTGCTACCCTATCAACTTCCCTGCGGTATGCCGCCATAGTTGCGTCCTTTCTGTCCCACGTTCCCGACACCTGCTGTACCACAAGGTCCGAGTCTCCGAAGCACCGTATCCTCTTGATGCTCATCTCCTTGGCTACCTTTAAGCCATGCAATAGGGCCTCATACTCGGCAACGTTGTTGGAACAGTCGAAGTGAATTTGCAGCACGTAACTCAATTTGTCCCCTTTGGGTGATGTTAGCACCACCCCAGCTCCTGATCCCTCGTACTGCTTTGATCCGTCGAAGTGCATGACCCATGACTCGGAATTTGGAACCGTTGCCGTCATGCCTGTATGTGTCCAATCGTTAACGAAATCAACTAAAGCTTGAGACTTGATTGCTGACCTGGGTTCGTAGTTGATATGATAATCCCCCATCTCTATCGCCCATTTGGCTATTCTTCCCGTCGCGTCCGAGTTTCTGATGATATCCGACATTGGTATTGAACTAACCACTGTTATCGGATGCTCTTGGAAATACGGCTTCAGCTTCCGGCTAGCCATAAAGACCCCGAACACCAGCTTTTGCCAATGCGGATAGCGCTGCTTTGCTTCTGATAACACCTCACTGACGTAATAAACCGGCCTCTGAACCGGGTAACCTTTCCCGTCCTCTTTGCGTTCCACGACAACCACTGCGCTAACGGCTCGGGGGCCAGCTGCCACGTATAGCAACATAGGCTCTTTAGGACCCGGCGCCGCTAGTACTGGTGCTTCAGATAATTGCTTCTTTAGTGCTTCAAACGCTTCATCTGCCTCTTCGTCCCATACGAATTTATCCGATTTTCGCAAGAGCCGATACAAGGGTATTGCTTTTTCTCCGAGTCTAGATATGAACCGGCTCAAGGCTGCTACACAGCCCGTGAGCTTTTGAACATGCTTCAAGTTCTCCGGCTTTTTCAAGCTCTGGATTGCCTTGATTTTATCTGGATTTGCCTCAATTCCTCTCTCGGAAACTATGAAGCCGAGTAATTTCCCAGCCGGAACTCCGAACACGCACTTCGTTGGATTAAGCTTCATCTGGTACCTCCTCAGGTTTTTGAATGTCTCCTTTAGATCATCGATAAATGTCTCCGCCTTCCTGGTCTTGATGACCACGTCATCCACATAAGCATGGACGTTACGTCCGATTTGGTCCTCAAAGCACTTTTGAATACACCGTTGGTAAGTTGCGCCAGCGTTCTTCAACCCAAATGTCATAGTTTTATAACAAAAGGCCCCAAACGGGGTTATGAATGATGTTTTCTCCCAATCCTCCCTTTTGAGCTTAATCTGATGATACCCGGAATATGCATCCAGGAAGCATAACAGATCGCTTCCAGCTACTGCGTCTATAATCTGATCTATCCTTGGGAGCGCGAACGGATCCTTTGGGCAATGCTTGTTAAGACTAGTGAAGTCAATGCACATCCTCCACTCGTTGGTCTTTTTCATCACCAGAACCGGGTTAGCCAACCAATCCGGGTGAAATACTTCCATGATAAAGCCGGCTGCCAGTAGCCGAGCGATCTCTTCGCCTATAGCTTTCCTTCTTTCCTCATTCATTTTCCTCAAACCTTGTTTCACGGGCCTGGACTTGGGATCCACATGCAAACTGTGCTCAGCCAATTCTGTAGGGATACCCGGCATGTCACTGGGTGTCCAGGCAAACACATCTGCATTCGAGCGAATGAACTCCACGAGCGCTCCCTCCTGCTTTTTTCCCAGGTTAGACCCTATGGTAAACTGCTTAGTAGAATCCCCTTCGACAAAATCTATCTTCTTGGTGTCTTGCGCTGCCTTGAATTTTGCTCTCCCATCCTCAGTATTCGGCTTTTTCAAGGCTGTTCTATCGTCCGGGTTTACTTGAGACCGGTAATATTCGAGCTCTTCCTTCCTGCATGCCTGCTCGGCCATCACTGAATCTCCTTCGTCGCACTCGGCCGCTATATCCCGGTTCCCATGTATAGTGATGGTCCGTTTAGGACCCGGGATTTTCAGCTGCAAATACACGTAGCACGGCCTAGCCATGAATTGGGCGTAAGCCGGCCTCCCCAACAGCGCGTGGTAAGGACTGCGCAACTTGACCACCTCGAACGTGAGCCACTCCACTCGATAATTATCCGTCGATTCCCCAAAAGCAACTTCCAAGGTGATCCTCCCCTCGGGGCTCGCCGAGTGACCCGGTACGATCTCGTGAAAGATTGTTGAACTTTTCTGCAGCTGGGACTCTTTGAGACTCATCCGTAAGAAGGTCTCCCAATAAAGGATGTTGATGCTACTTCCACCGTCCATCAGGACCTTCTTCAGCTCGTAACCATTAACCTGTGGAGCAACCACCAACGCCAAGACTCCTGGACGCTCCACCTTTTCCGGATGATCTCTTCTACTCCACGTTATCTCTTGTTCTGCCCATCTAAGATATCCCGGCGCGGCTGATGAAACCGAATTTGCCGCTTGCTTTGATGTCTCTTTGTTCCTGCTAGAAGTTCCTGTAGTATGCACATGATATTGTCCTTTTAAGTTAGTCGTTCGTACCGTGTCGACGAAGATATTGATCCGGCCGATCGTCAATATAAATCCGGACTCGAGGTGATCCGATTCTGGCCCCCAGCCGGGATCGCCCACCGACTTTTCTTCTTCATGGTCGATGTAGATTTCGCCAATGACAAGATCCTCCATGCCCTTCCGAGCTTCTCCCGTGATGTAAACACCTTTGGACGCAGGCCCCACGGTGGGCGCCAACTGTCGTGGGATAATCACGGCAGATGTTACCAGGGGTAACTGATCTTGGGGCAAGTCGACACAGGCGTTCGGGAGAGGGTTTAGCTCAAGGGAAGACATGGTACAACTTGATCTGACAGCCGGCAATCGAAGTCGCCGGATCTCTATTCTCGATACGATAACTCGATTAGGGTTTACACTGGATACTCGATACCACACGATCTTGCTAGGGTTCTTAGATCTCTCTCTCAATCTATACCCGGGGGTCGGTTTATATAGCTCCCGTACCCCGTAACTTACTTTACAAGGCACACCCGGGTCCTACCCAGACACGGCGTGCTAACCCTAACTTTCCTTTATAACACCCACAATCCGGGTCACTAGGCCCACGAGCTTGGGCCTCCACAAACATCTTTATCCCTAGCTGTATCCTGCTCACTGTCTCTGGGCCGGGTTATTCCTCGGATCTTGACATACCGGGTTAGCATCCCCCCATCAGGTATGGTATGGGAAAACGATTTTTGGCTTGGTAGAAAGGTAGATCTAGGCCTCCTCCATCAGATCCTTGAAGGGCATCGAGTTTGGTTGGAGGAGGAGGGAGATCTGGGCGTTTTGAGATCTTGAATAATGGAGGAGAGAGAGGAATGGACAAACTAGCTGTCTAGAGGAAGAAGACAACTATTTATAGCCTCCTCCAAGATCTGACCGTTGCTGCTCTCCAGGGGCGGAATATTCCGATGTTAGTACCGGAAATTTCCGCGGCTGCCAGGCCGGATATTTGAAATCTCCGGGGGGCGGAATATTGAAAAATCCAGGGCCGAAAAATTCCGGCCAAACTTTCGCCCCCATCTCTGCAAGCTGGCAGCAACAACGCATCCAGATTTTCACTAAGGACCAGGGGCCGGAAATTTCTGGCCAAATTTCTGCCCCTGCGTCTGTGAGTGGGCACAAGCGACACCTCCAAAATCTGCTAAGGACCAAGGGGTCGGAAATTTGCCCCGGAAATTTCCGGGCAAATTTCCGCCCCATCTTCTGCGAGCGGGCAGCTGGAGGCCAGTGACTTCATCGTTTGGAGCCTCGAGAGGGCCGGAATATTCTGGGGCTGAGGCCAGAAATTCCGGCCTTTATCCACCGGAAATTCCGGTCAAGAACTCTGAATAATCCGGCTGCAGTTTTTCTTCTTTAGAAAACCTTTGTGTATCTTCTCGAGAATATCATCGTGAATTATATGTGAGGCCAGCTGTAGACACTTAAACCATATGGTTAGTAAACATAACCGTGTTGTTATCATCACCAAAATCATTAGAGGAGACATGATCTTTCATTGATGACCGTGTTTTCCTTGTCATGGACTTAGTTTATGTCGGCGCCAATGAGTAGCATATTGTTGGACGGGAACAATATGGTTGTATAGACCCAAGTAGTTGATATGCTAAGAGATTCCATTATGATGTATTTTGTCCTTAGTGAAATATCACAGTAAGTTTATATTACGAGATATCCTTAGACCATGAGGTTGTCGGGGTTGTATATTCTGGAGGTTTTATTTTGGTACTTGATACCTTTGATACGGATTTCCGAATGTAGTATGTGTCTTTTCCCTAGTGACACTAGGTGTATCGAACCGGGAAGTAGGTTGTCGGATATATACTGAATAGGGGTATAGAAGATGGTAGACAGAAGAGCCGGACTACCAGGGTGGCCTACATGGTAATGGGCTTAGGTCCATTGGGCGGCCCAGTAGTCCGACGCGCAGAAGCCGGATTCTAGAAGAACCCGGATCACGGCCCGCGTGATCTAGCTTGGAGGAGAAGACGGATTCCTTACTTTCCAAGTTACAAGTTAAACGTAGTCTTCTAGGTTTCTGGTTCTGTAAGCCCTAATCCGGCTATTATATAAAGCCGGACGGGAGATAGATTTCATAAGTTCTTTTAGTGCCAAGGTTCTAGGTTCAAGCTCAAGCCTTACGCAACTCGCCGGGAAGTTCATCCTCGACGAGTAGCTGGATCTATTCCCTTACATTGTAACCTTATTATACGGGCTTTAGTCCCACATAGTGAGAAGTGCAGGAGTAGGTACGCCGTACTGTCGCGACGTACCGAACCTGGGTAAAATCCCGTGTTCTGTGTTACTACGCTATCCCGTTACCCCACGTCTCTACCGTAGTCTCATGGCACCCCAGTCTATGAAAACTACTACGATGTCTCGACAGTTGGCGCCCACCGTGGGGCAAACGACGTCAGGCGTGAAATTCCGATCTGGGATACTCGGCGGAATTGGAAGATCGATCACTGTCGGAAGCCTGGAATTCGACGACGACGTCGGGCGCTTCCTCGACAACGGATCCTACATACCGGCGCAAAACCACCTGGTAAGTGCCTGCGTTTTACCGATTGGATCTGCTAACATCTTTATCGGATTAACCGCGGAGGCAATGGGGTTTTGCGGTGGAAGCAAATTTATCCCACCCGCCCTGTACCCAGTCGAAGACGACTATGATGCCGGATTTTGCTCAGATCGCCGACAAAACAGTGATACGCACTTTATCGGCATGGTGCAATCCGAGATCGCCGAAAACACGGATGACGGAAATCCCGTGCAAGAGGCAGACAACAATACACCCGTCACAGAGACGGAAGAACCAACACCCGTCACAGAGACGGAAGATCCGACATCCGTCAACCAGACGATGAACTCGGAAACAGAGTCCGTGCTTGCCGCCATAGAGGCGAGATTGGAGTCGGAAACCGGATCGGATAACTTCGACTCCGAAGACGAAGACGATGATGCCTTCGTAAGAAAAGTTAAGTCCTTTCAAGAGGGATTCCATGAAGTGCTAATGGCAAAACCAGCTGATACAACAGGTGCCGACAGCCAGGAAAGCCCTAAAACCCCTCCGCCAGTGGAAGAGAGGGAAGACGGAGAAACTTCTCCGATATTCCCTAATGTCAAGGAGATGACAGAAGATGAACCTGTCAAAAAACATCCGTCTTCCAAGAAAAAGCACCGTGCTTCTAAAAAACTCCAGTACAAACTCCGGAAGAAAAAGTCAGCTGATCTCGCTGATGAAAACCTGGAAGTTGGAGATATTAGTGGCACAAAGCCTACGGAAAAGAAATCTAAGGAAATCATTGCTCCGCCAATGACAGAACTGGAAGAGCAAGAACTATTACAAACTCCAGTGGGACCCAATGAACCCCCTGAGATGCTGGAAGCCAGGAGACAAGCTTTCCAACGGCAACAGCAACATCTGCTTAGATCTCGGCAACATCTCCAACAAACCCATAATGACATCAAAATCATGAAGGAAGAAATTGAGGAGTACGAGAGAAAGCATAGATCTGCCTTAAAACCTACTAGGTTACCCGGAATTGCAAAACCGGAAGAACTGCCGCCAAAAGAAAGGTTTTATAACCCATCTTGGCAAAAGCAGTTAAACGGCAAAGATGCCAAGGGCGAGCCAATATACAAAACCGCAGCAGAAAACGCGGAAGCAGCGTTCGCCATCCTAAACAATGATCTGTACTCCAACGGGGAAAAACTCCAAGGGGTGTATGCTTTCCTAGGAAAAGCATTACAGCAGCAACAGCGAGGACAAGAACGATCAGGAAGGCTGCATGATAATTCCGCCCTCTGCAAAACTGTTACTTGCGCTGCTGGAGCACCTGGACCGGAAGAACCCGGAGATTCGGATAAAAAAGAGGATCCGAGAAAAGACAAGAAAAACCCCGACAACCGGGACGCAGCGTCTAGAACCGGACCTCATCTCCCGAAAGATGGATATAAACCACACGATCGGGAAGACAAACACCGGAATGACGGCAAAATAATGCCACCTCCGAGAAACCCAGCTGAAAAAGCTGGAAGATACGATACACCTCACAGACGTGAAAGATCTCGGACACCGCCCAAAGATAAGGAAAGGTACAGGAGCAGGACTCCACCTAATCCCAGAGGGCGTGACAACGGAAGAGATAGAGATAACCTCGGAAAAACGCGTCCGCGCAACAATGGAAAAGAAAGGAGCAGATCCCCTTCTGTCCATTCAGCCGGGAGATATTCTGCACATATTGATAGGGCAGAAAAGGATGATCTATACTTTGGTCCTAAGTGTTTTACTGACAGGATCCGAAGGATAACCCTGCATTCTGGCTTCGCCAAAGTTGGTCCAACCTACCAAAAATACACCGGCAGTACAAACCCGGATACCTGGCTTTCAGATTATTACACAGCCGTCCAAATCAACAACGGGACAGACCTGGAAGCTGTCAAGTTTCTTCCCCTAATGTTGCTAGACGGAGCCAGAGATTGGATTAATGGTTTACCGTCAAGAACTGTCGACAGTTGGGATGATATGGCGAGAGTATTTACCCAGCATTTTAGGGGAACATACAAACGCCCAAATAGCATCAACCAGCTGAACCGTTGCACCCAATTTGAAGACGAACCATACGTGGATTTCATCTCCAGATGGACTGCGATGAAGAATAGTTGCTCTGGAGTAACTGACGTACAAGCAATGCATGCTTTCGTCAATGGCCTAAAACCCGGACTTGTACCGTTCATGGTTGGTTCTAAAAAGCACAAAGATCTCGGATCTATGCTTACAACCGCTAATGAGCATGCTGCAGCCGAAGACGATATCAGAGCAAGAGGAGGCAATATTGAGTCACTGATACTGGCCAAGAAAACACCTCGTTCTGACAAAAAAGGAACTCCGGAGTCAACAACAAAGCCCAAGGAGGTTAATATAGCCTTTGGAGGAGAAAAAGGGAACAAGTGGAAAGGCCGCAGTCCGGATCCCATCAATTACACTCCTGAGGAATGGGAGAGAATTAAGTCGGAACCCTGCGTCCACCACTCTCAGTTTGGGAAACCAACCCACACGAACGCGCAATGCCGGCTAAACAAGCATATGAAAGGCAATGCAGGATCCGGAAATAAAGGGAAGGGTTCCAAGAGGAAACCTGCCAAACAAAAGCCAGAAGCTGAAAAAGAAGACAGTGAATCGGACACTGATGACAAAATCCAGGAACAACAGCGAAAAGGCGAACCTAAATTTCCGAGAGTTGACGGAGAAGCAATGCTAACTTTCCTAGCAACCCCGTCAGCAAAGGTGGCCAAAAGGACACTTCGAGAAATAAACGCGGTTGTTCCTGCGACCCCGAAATTCTTGAAGTACTCCAACACGCCGATTATCTGGGATCAGTCAGATCATCCCGGAAATATCCCGGAACCCGGCACACAAGCTCTTGTTGTAAGCCCTATTGTTCAAAACACTAGGCTAAGAAGAGTGCTGATGGACGGAGGATCCAGCATCAACATAATGTACCTGGATACACTGAAGCACTTGAAGATATCCGAGTCCCAGCTCAACTACAGCAATATACGCTTCCATGGCATTGTTCCTGGCAGGCAAGCACGATCCCTAGGAGAAATTTCCCTAGATGTCACCTTCGGAGATAAAGATCACTTCCGGCAGGAAAAAGTATCCTTCGAAGTTGTGCCGTTCGAGAGCGTGTATCACGCAATACTCGGGCGTCCGGCTTTCGCCAAATTTATGGCAAGATCTTGCTATATCTACAACAAGCTGAAGATGCCAGGACCCAAAGGAGGAGTAATCACCATTGCCGGTGATTTCAAGCTGGCAAACGAGTTGGAGAAGCAAAACGCCCTTTGCGCTCAAAGAGTTATAGCTCAGGAAGAACTGAAGGAGTTAGCTAAGGAGGTATCGCCGAAAGAAATGCCGGCAGGAAAAGAAACTCGGAAGCCAACAGATAGCTTCAAGGCATCCGAGAATACAAGACAGGTAATCCTAGATCCCAAAGATCCGACAAAATTCGTCGTTGTAGGGACTGGGATGACCGACAAATAGGAAGGCGAGCTCATCAAGTTCCTCCGTGAGAACTGGGATATTTTTGCCTGGTGTCCAGCTGACATGCCAGGCGTACCCAGGGAACTTGCTGAGCACCAACTCAAGGTTATTCCCGGATCAAAACCCGTCAAACAAGGTCTCCGTCGATTTGACGGAAGAAGACGAAAGGCTATTGGCAAGGAAATTATCCGGCTTTTAGCAGCGGATTTCATCAGGGAGGTAATCCATACTGATTGGTCCGCAAATCCGGTATTAGTACCGAAGAAAGACACAACTGCCCTCAGAATGTGTATAGATTACACAGGATTGAACAAGTTATGTCCGAAAGATAGGTTTGCGCTGCCGCGAATCGATCAAATAATAGACGCCACTGCAGGCTCTGAGCTTTTATGCTTTTTGGATGCATACTCCGGGTACCACCAAATACGCATGAAAAAGGAAGATCAAATCAAGACTTCTTTTATAACCCCGTACGGGACGTATTACTACGTAACCATGCCTTTTGGCCTGAAGAACGCAGGTGCAACCTACCAGCGTTGCATGCAACGTTGTTTGCATAGTCAGATTGGCAGAAACGTCCATGTTTACGTGGACGATATTGCTGTCGTAACCAAAGAAAAAGATACACTCCTTGAGGATTTGCGAGAAACCTTCGAAAACTTGCGCACTTACAAGATGAAGTTGAATCCATCTAAGTGCGTATTCGGGGTTCCCTCAGGAAAACTTCTGGGTTTCATCGTTTCTCACAGAGGAATAGAAGTTAACCCGGAAAAGATCAAGGCAATCTTGAATATCTCAAAGCCTACATGTGTAAAAGATGTCCAAAGATTGACGGGTTCCGCTGCAGCCGTCAGCAGATTTATTAGCAGGCTGGGGGATAAAGCCTTACCACTATACAAACTGTTAAAGAAATCCGACAAGTTCGAATGGACAGAAGAGGCCGATGCAGCGTTAGCCCAGTTAAAAGAAACCTTGATGAACGCTCCCATCTTGGCATCTCCCAAAGATGAAGAACCCATGTTACTATACCTTACGGCTACTAGTCGGGTTATTAGCGCGGTAATCGTTGTGGAACGGACAAAAGAAGAGCAAAGCATACCAGATCAACATCCGGTATACTACATAAGCGAAGTTTTCTCCGAATCCAAACAAAGATACCCGCACTATCAGAAACTGGCATATGGCGTATTTTTTGCATCCAGAAAGCTGCGCCATTACTTCCAAGGACATTCTATAACAGTGGTATGTAAAGCACCACTAGGAGATATTATAAACAATGCGGAGGCAACCGGCCGAGTAGCTAAATGGGGCATCGAGCTGGCAGCTTTCGACATTAAGTACCAGCCAAGGACGGCAATAAAATCCCAGGTTTTGGCAGATTTCGTCGCCGACTGGACAGAAGCAATGGAAAATACACCGATGCCAGAATCCGAGTACTGGATCATGCACTTTGACGGATCCAAGATGAAGGAAGGAGCTGGAGCCGGCGTAGTTCTAAAATCTCCCAAGGGAGACACAATGGAGTACGTATTGCAAATACACTTCAACGCCAGTAATAATGTGGCAGAATACGAAGCTGTGCTTCATGGCTTGCATATTGCAAAAAAATTGGGGTAAAACGCATCTTGTGCTATGGAGACTCGGATTTGGTACAGCATCAGCTCAACCAAACCTGGGACGCGAAAAGCCCTATAATGGCCGAATATCGGAGAACGGTGGATGAGTTTGCCATCTGCTTCTTCGGGTTCGAAGTCCTTCACATAAAAAGGGAGGAAAATTGGAACGCGGATGCGTTAGCCCGCATGGGATCAGAGAGAGTAAAAACTTTACCACCAGGGGTATTCGTCCAGCATTTGCATGAACCGTCCATAAAAGGTGGAGACGTTGATTACCCTCTAGCATCTGAAACAATTGAAGTCATGCTCGTTAAACCGGATTGGACAATCCCGTACTTAAACTTCTTAGTCAATCAGAAGTACCCGGAAGGAGCAGACGAAGTCCGGCAAAGGCAAATACAGCGTCGATGCAAAGGATACGTAGTGATCAACGACCACTTATACAAACGCAGTACTTCTGGAGTTTTTCTGCGGTGTATTTCACCAGAAGAAGGAAGAGAAATATTGCAAGAAATCCATGCCGGCGATTGCGGACATCATGCTCAATCAAAAAGCATAGTCAAAAAAGCATTCCGTGCAGGGTTTTTCTGGCTAACAGCCAAGACAGACGCCGAACGCATAGTGAATACATGCGAAGGATGCCAATATTACGCCAAGCAGACCAATTTGCCGGCCCAAGCACTTAAAACTATCCCTATCACATGGCCGTTTGCGGTCTGGGGGCTAGACATGATGGGACCGTTCAAAACTGCAAGAGGTGGACTTACACATCTACTCGTAGCAGTAGATAAGTACACAAAATGGGTGGAGGCTAAACCCATCAAAAAGCTGGACGGCGCAACTGCCAGAAATTTCATTATTGATTTAGTAATGAGGTATGGCGTCCCACACAGCATAATAACTGATAACGGGACAAATTTCTCCATTGGAGAGTTGGCAAAATACTGCCAACAAACGGGAATTCGCTTGGATCTTGCATCTGTGGCACACCCGCAATCTAATGGACAGGTTGAAAGAATGAACAGTTCAATCCTGCAAGGAATACGCCCAAGACTCGAAACTCCCCTCCATAGAGCAGCTGGAGCATGGGTAGAAGAGTTACCTTCCGTGTTGTGGAGTATTCGAACGACGCCAAATAGGTCAACCGAGCAAACCCCATTTTTCCTGGTTTATGGTGCGGAAGCTATCCTTCCAACGGATATGATCCATGATAGCCCGAGAGTGCAGAATTTTGACGACTCGGATGCCGAGGAAGCACGACAGGATGCCGTCGATCTCTTAGAAGAGGAACGAGAACTTGTACTTCAAAGATCCGCCATCTACCAGCAAGGCTTACGACGTTATCACAGTCGGAAAATCAGGCATCGTTCTTTTAAAGAAGGTGACTTAGTGCTGAGATTGGTGCAGAAAAGGAAGCACAAATTAGCCCCAGTATGGGAAGGACCATTTGTCATCAGTAAAGCCATGAAGAATGGATCATACTATCTTGTTGACATTCGAGATACGGAGGACGACCCCGAGAAGCCGAATCGCAAAAGAAAGAGAAAAATAGATGATGAACTAGGAGAGACAAATAGGCCTTGGAGTATCCAGCAATTACGTCCCTTCTACACTTAGTTCAATTTCTATGTAAACATCTTTGAGATCATGAAATAAAGTTATCGGAATTCATATTCATTATAAGTACAAAATATTTCCGTTTTATCTATTTCCCAATGATCTTACAAATACTCAATGTTGACCCGAATTGTGCCTGCGTGCTCGGTGTTTAAAAGCTGAATGATTCGGCCTTTTAAAGGTTAAAGGAAACTCGGATTGTGCCTGCGTGCCCAAGTTTCAGAACAGTTCCTTGTTTTCTCTAAGTTTTATCTGATCGTGCGTATGCTGGGTTACTGGAACTAGTTAGTAAAAATGCCTTTAGCATGATTCATGTTTTCGAGTTTCAAAACTGCTTGGTTCGTCCCCAGTTACTCGGCATAACGATTCATAATGCTATTTGAGCCATTTCAAACACTAAGGACAGTTAAAGCATATATACCAGATTACTTAGAAGATAAAGGAACAGCCAAACCCGGAAAAACTTTGCAAGAAGTTTGAAATCGCAAAAGGCGGAGTTCTTGTTCCGACAAATGACATAGAAGCATTACAATATGAATTACATTGTAAAAAAAAGCTACTATACACATCCATCATCCAGGTCAAGTGCGCCCCCTTAAATTTCTGAGTCTTCATCACTGCCATCATTCTCGGGGGCTGCGGGCACTTCTTCTTCCGGATAAGTAATGGAGATATTCACCATGGAGGCAATCTGAGTGGCATGGCCTTCAACTTCTTTAAAGATTGCATTTATTTGTGTTTCTGAACATTCTTGAGGAATACCGGATGCTACACGCCAGGATTTTGCATCAGGGTAGTGTAAGCGCATGAGGCCAAGTGCCATTCGCGCACCACCCCGTGCAGCAGAGCGAAGGAAAGATTCCTTCGAATTTGCTACCTCCATGATGCCATCCGGAAGTCGGTAAACTTCTGAAGATTGTATACTGCTTGTGGGCAGGAATTTATTAATTAAGTGCATTCCTGCATTTCTGATTGAATTCCATATCTTCCCAAAGGCCCGGATCTTTTCCGTCCGAGAAATCCCTGGAAAATTTCCTGCTTTTTTGACAAAGGCAAAGATTAGAAAATACAAGAAATATGACATGAAAGTATTGGTAAAAGAAGTCAACTTACCAAGAACCGCGTCAATTTCATCGCTTTCTTTCATACGAGGAAATAGCATACTTTCTAAATCATTGATAATAGATTTATCCTCTGCTGCCTGCAAAGAAGCCTTGGATTGCGCAATCCCAAGGGCTAGATTACTGGCTTCCAATTCTTCTCGAACTTTTGAAAGTTCTCTTTGAAGATTGGAGTTTTCTTCACGAAGTTGAGAAAAATAAGCAGCGTTTGCTGTGAGCTTCTTGGCTTTGGTTAAAGCAGCTGAAAAAGTAGGGACAAAATAATCCGACATTACGGCAAGGTCTAGCAATGATTTTCCAGCAAAAATCAATAAACACGAAGTAAAATACCGGTGGCTTTTGACAATTGCTTTTGAGTCGACGCCAGTTCGTTGCTTTTTGACTCAATAACAGATTGAAGTGTTTTTACTTCTCTGCTTTTGAGGCTAAGTTTTTTCAAAACTTCCACGTTTATGGCATCTGCGGAATGCTGAAACATGGAAATGAAAGCCAGATGCTTAAGTTTGAACAAGCATACAAAGAAGCATTAAGAAGAATTTAGATTTTCAACTTAATGCTTGGGGGCTAGAGGGATTACCTGGCTCATTTCTCGCAAATCAGTTAAGGTCTCCTTGAATTCTCTGGCATATTCCATGAAAATAATTCCTACGTGGTGAAGGCCATCGTGTATAACCTGGCGGGGCGAGAATGCGATATTGTTGCGGATAACTAATCCATTTTGTGGCCAAGGGCGAACCAGAGGCGCAGGAGCAAAAAACTTCTTAGCTTCCGGACGAATATATCCGAGGTCGTCGAAAGGTTCTTCTTTCACCCGGATATCATCTGGAGCAGGAATGAATTCGTTTCTGACGGGTGATTGAAAATTTCCGCCCATTGGCATATTCGTTTTCCCCCTTTTACCCGTAGCTGCAGAAGGAAATTCTTCTTTGATAGTAGTTTGCCTCTTGCGCTTTTGGTTGTTGTAAAACTCAGCATATAATTTGCTGATTTCAGCATCAGAAGCAAGATCATTTTCTCCAAGTTCGTCAAACTAGGAAAGAATTAACAGTATGTTAAAAATGAAAAGAGAAGATAATCTGAGGAAACTCAGAAGCAAGGGAAGAAAAGTACCTTAGGAACCAGATTTTCCGCATGATATATGGCTAGACTTTCCTCAATCTGGCTATCGGCGGCAACTATCTGATGAAGGCGTTCTATAAAATCCTTCTTGCTATAGGACCTATCGGTGCCTCTCATGCTATCTTCCGGTCCCGTGTACTCACAAAGAAGTCGGGAACGAAGGGATAAAGGTTGTACGCGACGTCCAAACCAGCATAAAACGATATCCTTCCAAACCAAAGGTGGTTGAGAAGAAGAAAGTTTGGCAATGCGACGCTTTATTTTCATCAGGCTTTCAGGCAAATCCTCTGTTACTGCAAGTGTCCAATTCTCATGAGGAATAGCAGCAGAATTAACAAAGGGAGGAATTCCGGTTTCTTTGTTGGGGAACGGAATGTCTTGGTGATAAAAGAAAGAACCTAGCCAAGATTGGTCAGGTTTCGGCATTCTTATCTTTGGATACCATTCTTCCCTAAAGTTTCTGAGGATAAAAGATATGGTACCGCAGATGGGCGAAACACCGTTTGTGATGTTGTGTTTTACCTCGAAACAATAATGCCAGAAGTCTAAATTGGGAGTTATTCCAAGATACCCTTCGAAAAGATCTTGGAAACTAGCTAATTGAAGGATATAATTTGGAGAGATATTATGTGGTTGAACACCATAAAAGTTGAGGACATCTAGGAAAAAGGCGGAAGGGGGAAAACCCATACCTCTCGTGATATGAGAGGTAAGGAGGACGCGTTCTCCTTCCTTTGGCTTGGGCTCTGGCTCATTCTTCGAGATCCGCCATTTGCCTTTAACTATTAATCTATCCCTTGACATCCGACGAAGGAGGACGAGTGAAGTATTACTCTGATTCCAAATTCCGACAAATTCCGCTTCTTCATCAGCTCCGGTGGAGAAGCGCTCAGTGCCACGAGAGTGAATCTTGGCCCCCGCCGTTTCCGGTGCGAACGGCGGGGTTGTCGTGGTGCTTGGGCCCGCTACGTCCGCGGCGGCGGAAGCGTTTCCTTCGCCCGCCGCAGATGCGGTGGTCTTTTCCGGCCCGCCGCCGGCATGCTTGGGCGACCCCAGCTGTGGGTCTAGGTCGCCCAAAAGCTCGTCGATGGAGGCGCGAGCCGGTGAGGACGACGGAGAGGCCATCTTTTTCGGTGGCGAGTGAGCGCTCCGGCGTGCAAAGGGCTCGTCGGGGCAAGGTCTCGTTCTTGCTCTCGTGCTTGCGTTTGCGTCAATGGCGTGGGCAGTGTGGAGTGAGGAAAGATTTCCGATGACGACGAGGACGGCTATTTATAGCCTGAAAACCTCTAGATACGCGCCAACGGCTCTTTTGACCGTTGGATGTTCGACGCGTGTCGCTCGCCGGAAAATCCGGGAAACGGAACGACAGAGGAATGATGGCTATCTCCTCGTTTCTCGTGAGAATCTGTCAGAGATACGTTGCAGGGTTTCCCGCGTGAAACCAAGCGGCGCTTGCGTCAGCGTGATTGAGGCGCTGATGTCATAAGTTCCTTTTCCGCGAAGGATCGCGAGAAGAAAAGCCGGATTTTCATAGTTCCGAGTTTTATGTTACCATCTCCTTCAAAAGGAAAGAAGAAAGAATCAAGACTGCTGAATCAAGTTTTCCCGGACAAAATGTATTTGGCGAAAGGTGGAGTTTCAGAGTTTTGATCCTTCCTGGGGGCTACTGTCGGATATATACTGAATAGGGGTATAGAAGATGGTAGACAGAAGAGCCGGACTACCAGGGTGGCCTACATGGTAATGGGCTTAGGTCCATTGGGCGGCCCAGTAGTCCGACGCGCAGAAGCCGGATTCTAGAAGAACCCGGATCACGGCCCGCGTGATCTAGCTTGGAGGAGAAGACGGATTCCTTACTTTCCAAGTTACAAGTTAAACGTAGTCTTCTAGGTTTCTGGTTCTGTAAGCCCTAATCCGGCTATTATATAAAGCCGGACGGGAGATAGATTTCATAAGTTCTTTTAGTGCCAAGGTTCTAGGTTCAAGCTCAAGCCTTACGCAACTCGCCGGGAAGTTCATCCTCGACGAGTAGCTGGATCTATTCCCTTACATTGTAACCTTATTATACGGGCTTTAGTCCCACATAGTGAGAAGTGCAGGAGTAGGTACGCCGTACTGCCGCGACGTACCGAACCTGGGTAAAATCCCGTGTTCTGTGTTACTACGCTATCCCGTTACCCCACGTCTCTACCGTAGTCTCATGGCACCCCAGTCTATGAAAACTACTACGATGTCTCGACATAGGTGCTTCGTAAGAATAATTACCGAACCCACAGAAAGCTTAATTAATTCTCATTCTACCAAACCAAACTTGTTTAGGAAAAGGTGTTTGTGATCAATGATTAAAATAGGCTAGGGCTTAAAGTTTCACCTAAAGCAATGCATTAAGTAAACATGGGATAAATAACATAAGATGCAAACAGTTAGTATAATTAATACATATGTTATTAGATGTACGTAGGCAATGCATCCATAAATCACTATGGCCCTGAGCACATGTTGCCAAAGAGTAATTTATCCAACCGTTGGCTCTTTAATCCGTCTCACGGGGTTGCCTTGGTATTTAAGAATAAACAAACGAAAGCATTAAGCATCGTGACATCATTGTTTTTTTTAACCTAATACTATGGGGGAATCCCCCACAACCCCTTTTTTTACCACCAGCCAAAAAGTACTGTACAATATTTACAAATATACAAAAGACCAAAGCAAAAAACTTAAGGTAAACTATCTATCCATGATAACAAAATTGGAATCGGCTCTTTCTTCACTCTGTACTTAAGTAGAGTGATCTCTTGTATAAAACTTCTCTTCCATTCCCTAAAAGTGGGTTTTATATTTTTTTTAAATATCCATCCATTCCTTTGTTTCCAAATGGTCCACCATGCAAGAGTAATAATTTCTGAAAAATAGGGACCTATAAAATGTTTCTTGGCCATAACCATGACCTCGGCAGTATTTCCATGGATCCATTGAATCTGTAGATAATTCCAGTTTCTTGTGCTGAATTGGCAATTGAAGAACAAATGTCTCCAATCCTCATAGACTACAAACTGACACAGCACACAATATGAATTCTCATTGATTTTCCACCTTCTTCTAAGGATCATATCTTTTGTATTCAATCTATCATGCAGTAATAGCCAAGCAAAAAACTTGTGCTTGGATTGGCATTTACTCTTCCAAATCCAGCCAGAGAGAGCATCATTAGGAATGTTGGAGAACCTGTACCTATAAATGGTACTTGGTGCAAAACCTCCCTTACAAATGGAGTTGGTCCACACATCTTTTTCAAGAGGATCAACATGAAAGGAATGTAACAAATCTTACAGTTCCTGGAATTCAGCATGAGCTTGTATTGAAAGTGGTAGAGAGAAAGATTGTAACCAATGCTCACTTGAAACAAAGTCAGACACTTACTGGAGTTTATCCGCAGCAAAGGAGAAAAGCCTTGAGAATTTGGTTTTTAACTTGAAATGCATCCATATATCTTCCCAAGAAAGAGCAGTGTTACCACAACCCACAGAACAGGAATGTATTTTCCTGTAATTTTCACTCAGATTAGAAATCTCTTTCCACCAGAAGGATCCACAAGAGACCACAACATGTGAGACCACTTGATGATAATAAGCATCGGTAACTAGTTGAACCCAAGGAGTATCAAATTTATTATAAAACTTGTGAAGATGTTTGAGCAAGAGTGCTTCATTTTGTATTTTTAAATCAATAATGCAAAGGCCACCTTTCTTCTTTGGCTTGCAAATCATAGACCAAGCAGCTAAAGAATTAGCCTTATCCTTGCCTTTTCTACTCCATAAACAATGCTTCTTGCTTTATCAATAACTTCAATCACTCCGACATGAATTACAACAGATAACATGTAATATGTTGGAAGAGAGGAAAGCATAGAACTGATTAGAACCAACCTATCTCCATATGACAAGAAAGATGCAGTGGCAGATAATCTTCTCTCTACTTTGTCAATTAATTGAGAAAAATCCTTTATAGCAGGTTTAGTTGTGCCCATTGGAAGGCCAAAATAAATGAAAGTCATCATCCCCAGTTGGCACTCAAAAATTTAAGCTAACTCCACAGCTTCAGCATGAGGAACATTGATTGGGACCAGGGAAGATTTGTGGAAATTTATTTTTAGACCAGTAAAGGAGGAATACACTTGTAAGATTTCCTTCAAAACACCTAGGTATTTCTTACAGGCAGGCATAATTATTAAGGTGTCATCACCATATTGTACAATTGGAAATTCAGCTCTCACAGGGATTGGGGCAGAGACCAAACCATCCCCGTAGGCTTCATTGACCAAGCTCTATAGTAAATCAGCCCCTCCACAAATAAAAGTGGAGATAAAGGGTCTCCCTATCTAACACCTCTCCTACATACAAATTTCTTTCCTGGCACACCATTCAAAAGCACAGCAGAGGTACCAGAAACCAGGATTTCTTTGGTCCAAGTTAGGAATAATTCTGAAAACCTTTTGCTCTCAAAATCTGGATAATAGCCTTATGATCCAGTGTGTCAAAGGCCTTTTAGAAATCAATTTTGAGTACTGCCACTTTATTTTTTGACTGCTGGCATTGAAAGAGAAATTCAAAAGACCATGCCAAACAATCCTGAATACTACTTTCTTTTATAAAATCATATTTATTCGTATGAGTTGTTCTACAAATGACATGTTGAAGTATGTTTGCAATAATCTTTGTGAGAAACTTCAGGCAAGTATTTGTTAAAGAAATGGGTCTAAAATCATTAACAGTCTCAGGGGAATTATTCTTTGGAATTAAGGTTATAAATGATCCATTAATACTCTGAAGAGATATAAGACCGGAGTGAAACTCATGACATAGTTGAATAAAATCCTCCTTGATAATAGGCCATCATTTCTGAACAAACAAACCATTGAAACCATCTGGACCAGGGGCTCTGTCAGACTTCAAATGCTTAACTAGATCTTCAATCTCATCAGTGGAGAAAGGGGCCACTAATCCTTCCAAATTATCCACGGAGGGGATAATATTAAGTAAAGAAATATGTGTAGGAAGCATAGTAACACCCATTCTATTTCTAAAACACGCCCAAAAAGCAGGTGCCTTGTGTTGATGGTCAATCAAATACACTCCATCCTCATTTTTAATCAGCAATAGTATTATGCCTAAATCTTTCTGTGGCTTTGGCATGGAAAAATTTGGTGTTTTCACCACCCAATTGGACCCACCTAATGGTGCACCTATTCTTCCAATAATTAGATTGAGAGAGGAAGTATTTTCAAATGACCTTTGACAATGTTTTTGAAGGTAAATTTAGGAATACTAAGATGCCTCTCGTCTTCTAATTGATCAAGGACAAAAATCACCTGATTGCATCTTGCAATAAGTACTTTTAGGTGAGATAGAGTCTTTCCCCATCTTTTCAGCTCATGCCTCGGATTTTTTTAATTTTGTTGTTAGTTTAGAGGCAATATTGCCATATCTAATAGGCCACTTTCAAACTTTTTCCACAAGAGCCATGAATCCCTCTTTATGTATCCAATGGTTCTCAAACCTGAATATTTTTGCCTTTGGAATTGTTGTGGAAATATTAACAATACATTACACATGATCCGAGGTGGATTTTGAAAGAGGGATGACTAGAGAATTTGGGAAGCGTAGTGTCCAAAAAGGACTAGTGAAAAATCACTCAAGTTGTTCCAATAATGATTGGTCCTGCATGTTTGACCATATGAATGCTCTCCCTTTCAAAGGAAATTCAATTAGACCCAGGAAACTTATAATTTCTTTGAAGATAAATATATCATTCATATATGCTCCTAGTCTATTATTGTTCTCCACTGATCTTATAAAATTAAAATCCCTAATAAGAAGCCAGTTTTCATGATTAGGGATGTCAAGATCATGAAGCCATTGCACAAAAGTGTCCATCTGTGGACCATTACATGGACCATAAACAGTAACTAAAGTCGAGGAAATTTTATTGTGCCTAGATGTGAAGGAAATTCTAATAGCCGTTCTGTGTATTTCAAGAAGATTTTCCTAAAAAATAGAGCTATTCCATAGAACAATAATCCCTCCAGAAGCACCCATAGAGGGAGAGAACAGAAATCTATCAAATCTCTTGGGGCAGAAACTCCGTATCAAAGAGTGGTCAAAATTTTCACATTTAGTCTCTTGGAGACAAACAATAGCACATTGACTTTCCTCAATTTAATTATAAACCAGTAGTCTTTTGTTGGAATCATTAAGGCCTCTGACATTCCAATCCAGTACTTTCCAATCCATTAGCCAAAATGTTGTATCATCCATTGGAAACCAAATATAGATCAGCCAGATAATAAAGCAAGATTAACTTGCTAATAATATAAGGGAGATCCAAAGTAATATTATAGTAGGAGTGCCAAAAGCTCATTACAGACCAATATAGAATTTTTTGACCAAATAAAGGTTCAGAAAATATTACAATCATAACAATGACATGTCTGAAGATAAGAAAATATTCCAAACAAGGAAAATAAAGAGAGGTTTGCTCTATCATCATGGAGACTTGTTGTGCTTCATATCATTAGGATTAGCATTAAGCTTATCCTCAGCTAGCTCAGCTTCTGGAATTTCGAGCTCTCTTCCAATCTGTTGCATAATTGCTACTAGAGTATGAGGAGTAACAGAATCCCTATCTTCAAAAGGCCTTGAGGACCTGGGTTTCTTCTTGGGTTGTGGGTTGTCCTTCATGGGCTCCAGTTGATATCCATTGGTCTTGGCAGCCTTCCTGGTGCTCCTCCTCACAAAACTTGCAACCGAGCGAGTGGCCATTTTGGGCCTGCATCTCTTCCTAGTGGGAGTGACGAGATCATGTTTGTCAATTGGGTCCACATGCTCAAAAGAGCCCAAGTTATCTTCCGTTGGGCTGGCAGAAAAACCAGAAAAAACTATCATTAGAGCACTCCTCAAAGCATAACTTTCTCACTGTTTTCCTATGCTTAAAACTTCCTTTTGGCCACAAACTGAAAACATATAGCAGCTTTCTTTGTATTAATGAAGATATTTAGAGAAGCAAAAGGACAAGGGGTAACATGACAGGTGGAAGCAATTGATAGCCTACAAAGGGACCCATTTCTTTAGCAGCTTCTCAATTTGCATGGAAGGTGGCAGAGTAGGACCATATAACTGGGGGTTTTGCACAACCCATGGCCAATCAAAGTTGGATGACTTGTTGTGATGAACCATAACAGGTGGAAGGTGCATCATGTTGACAACCAAATTGTTCACAGAATTATCTTACTGGTTGAGAACTGCAGACCCAGAATCTTGCACTTCCAAAGCTTGTTCCCAAGAAGCATAAGGAGCAACAGGGTCCAAGTTATGTGGAAAAATATCATTGGCTTGTAATTGAAAGGGTGGGACATTCCACCCAATCTCAGGAAACTGTGGCATCACAAAGTGTCCAAGGTCTTGCTGCAATTGTGGCATCAAGTGGCATGGGGTCTTCATCAGCAGGCAAAATTTCAGCAAAATCTGCAATTAGAATGTAGCAGGGGGCAGTCCATGACAACTTAATTGCACCAATTGAACCGTAATCAGTGAACACTACATCCCTAGGACCAGTTGAGGAGAGTTGAAAGTGACATACACCGTAATTCTTTCAATAGCTCCATCCAGGTGATGCCAGTAATGAAAACGGACAAAAGAAGAGATAGCATTAGCCAAATCGATTTTGTTTCTGTAATCAAATGCCACCCTCCAATAGGATAATCCATCCAGTGCGGCAACCAATGGCGGGCCTATTCATCTGAGCCCTATTATCATGATTGACAAAACGAACAAAGACATTCTCGTGAAGCTCAAACGGGCTGTTCTGAACAAGGGAAGTACGGGCAGCAGGGCTACGCATCTGAAATAATCCAACACCAAGCAAGCAAGGTTGTGCATCTTCCACGATGCGATGCAGTTGCTGCTCGACATAATTACGCACATGTTGATGCCAAAAATGCTCTTCTTCTAGTGGTTGCGGGGGCTCGATAATGGCGACGCAGTAGGATTCATGAGCACGAGCAGGTGGAGTAGCATCATTGTAGAATGTGCGAAGCAGCAGTGTTGGACCTCCATCGAGAATCTGGAACCCTTGCAGAACCCATCTTGCCGGATCGAGCTAGAAGGCCTCCATTGATTCGAGAAGGCAAGGGGGCAAAGGGGCTGGCGGAGGGCTCGGTGTAGGGGAAGAAACAAGGGAGACCCTAGAAGTAGCCACGTAATCAGAATCTGGAACGGCACCGGGGGACAACTCAGGTATTGATGAGTTCTTGTTGGAAGACGGAACCGTTGTCTTAGGGACCCAAAATTGGGAATCATTCTTTTTCCTCGCAAAACAATGGCGCCTTATGTGACCATAATGAAGACACTCGCGGCATCTTATTTGATAAGTACAATCAACAGTGGCATGCTTAAGAGAAAGACACGAAAGCACTTCCATATGCGAAAAGCCATGCCATCAATTAATTTATCAAAGCCATCACAAGAATTGTCGGAGGACACGTCTTCGGAAACAATATTGGAAGTATTATCACTTGATTTAGTAGAAGGCGTTTTCTCCTTAGATGATAAATATGAAGAATCAAAAGTACCAAAAGTAATAGTTGGAGTTGTCGTGGAAGTAGAAGAACCGGAAGATGGATCTAGATATCCCTTGCATGCCTCATAACTAATGGAATCAGAAAACACCAATTTCTTTGGAGTAATAGTACCATATTTCAGACAAGATTTTGGGTTAGGCTTCTTGAGCGCTTGTAAACCAATAGAAACTCTCTTTCTTGTTGGACTAACCAGAGTCCATTCTTGTTTGCATTCAACTTGCCAAGACTTGAATTCATTTTTCGAATGAGGTCCAGCATGTCCCCATAAGTTAAAAGAACATTTAAATTGTTTACAAGAGTAAGTCTGTAGCTTATAAATATGAAAACCAACAGACTTGTTAGAAACTGTGAAGGAATACGTGCGGTCATTTAGAAGTGACACGTTAAGACTGTCACAATATCCTCCAATAAAAGCCTCTAGAGCAGTTGAAACTAAATCTTCCTCAAGACGAAAATTAGCTCGTGCAAACGAGATAACCATTGTAAAATTCCCAGAATGATGTGTGGGATGCACCGAAGATGAATATAAATCCTTGATTTCCTTAGCAAACTACGATCCATGCGAAAAATCCAGGCCTAAGACAAAAGAAGTGTGGACAGCCGAAGTGAAACCCTCCTTGGGATCAGTCTCGGAAGTAAACTTCTCCGCATCAGATTTATCATTGAGATGAATGTGAGGAGACTTAAATGTGTCCAATCCCAAGAGGGAATTAATGTGCACTATAGGATTATCAGGCGTAGTTAAAGGCGATTTAATGCACGTTCTAATAAGGGCAAAATATGAGGAGAATGAAACATTGAGATCGGAGTCAATCCGTTCTCCCACGGAGGTGGATCTACAAGTGATCGACATACCTTTGGCATTTTTGAGAGAGATCCAATCGCCCTTTGGAGTGTTGATCCACAAATGAGGGGTCCATCATATGACTTGGTTCGCCCATGATCAATATATTGGCGAGTGGAGTATGTCACCTTCCAGATCCATGCAGGAGGCAACGTAGGAGCCATAGGGGTTTAGGAGAGGTGGGAAGAGTTTGGTCGGAGTGGAACGTGGAAATGGAGGCCAAGAAGGAGATCGTCGGCGGCTAGGTCACGAGGGCGGGAGGGGACACATGGGAGCCCACCACATCATTGTTGTCCCTAAGAGATTCATTTTCAGCTACTGTACTCCTCCTCCTCTCACAGAGTTTTGCGTGTCAGGTTTCCATTTCTCCCTCATCACACATATACCTTGATCACTCTTCAGGGTCTTGGTTATCTAACAAGACCTAGGAGAAAGGCATAGATATAGAAACACACACAAATAGCATAATAAACTCATTAAACTAAAATCCCATGAATAAGATGGAGCTCATAGTTGCGACGTTAGGCCCCAACCCTTAGCCCGAGGGGACTTGATGATCCACAAGTATAGGGGGTATATCGTAGTACTTTTGATACATAAGAGTGTCGAACCCAACGAGGAGAAGAAGGTGTTGACAAGCAGGTTGGATAGAGAATTCACTGTAAACACTAGCAAACGGGGTTTTGGTGGTTTTTGATATAGCAGATAAATAAAGTGTGAGTAAATAAAAGATAGTAAATATTATTGCAGCGAGTGGTCCAATCCTTTTGAGAGTAAAGGACAAACCGGTTGTTCTACTTATGATTACCAAACGTTCTTGAGGACACATGGGAATTTCGTCAAGTGCTTTCGCTTCATACGATTGATTAATATTTATTGGTCCGTGAAGTGTCGTGTGAGTGAACCTATGCTAATGCACCGCCCAACTAGGAATAATACATACTTGTGATTATACCTCTTGTAAGCATCCGCAAATACAAGAAAGTAATTAAGATAAATCTAACCACATCCTTAAAACTCCGGGACTCTACACTCCCTCGTGCATTGGTTTCCTAACGGGGGTTTAGGTTTATGTCACTCTGGCAACCGCACAATCGGTAGCCAAATACACAATGCATCCTCCTAGGCCCATAAAGGTGAAGTATCATGTAGTCGACGTTCACTTGACACCACTATAAGAATAACACCACAACTTAAATACCTAACCACTAGATATTACTTCAACATAATTCAACTACTAACATCATGACTTCTCCCATGTCCCTAAGAACTAAACGAACTACTCACAATACATCATATGGATCATAATCAGAGGTGTTATAATGGATGATAACAATCTGGTCATAAAGTGTAAACACCGATTAATCTCATAAGCATCAACTACTAACAAGTAATCCACACCGGGAGAGAGATCTAATGTAGAACAGTGATAGAGACCCCTAATTGTTACATCGGGATGAAGGTGGATGATGAGGGTGATGGTGCTGGTGGTGATGATGATGACGATCTTGATGATGCCCGGAGCGATGACGGCGACGATGGCGATGATTCCCCCTCTCCGGGGAGGAATTTCCCCGGCAGATTTCTCCCTGTCGGAGAGCTTTTCTCTCTCTGTTGTTTTCCGCCCTGAGGCAGCGGAGGAATAATTATTCTATGATGTTCTGGGCTTAGGGTTCCCTGGGGGTCAAGTACGCGAAAGGGGGAGTCCGGAAGTGGGCCAGGGGGCCAGACCACCCATAGGCGCGGCCGGGGGGGGGCATTGCCTGGTGGTGTGGGATCCAGGTGGCCCCCGTCCGGGTGCCCTTCTGGCTGACTTCCTCCTCGGTACTTCTAAGACTCCTCCGGTATCTCCCCTCTTCTTCTGATATTATGAAATAGGGTATCTCGACAGTGCTTTTTCCATCAGATTTCTGGTCCCGGTGTTTATTCTCCAAAACTTATAAAACATGCAAAATAAGTTAAAATAACATAAGTGATGCATCATAACATGAAATATATCAATGAATAATAGAAAATAACAATATAAAATAGTGATGCGAAATGGACGTATCAACTCTCCCCAAGCTTAGACCTCGCTTGTCCTCAAGCGAAACTGAACTCAGTAAACAGGACCACAGGTTTATGGAGTAAGGTGTCGATAAATAAAATACGGACAAGAAGAATCACATCTAACAAAGAACAAGTCATTTTAGACAGCAACCTCCTCTCATATAATCAGACATGAAACAAGTAGAGGAACATAATAAATATCGGATATATACTAATTAGGGGTATGTCCGGCATTGGCCTAACAACCGGATTACCAGGGTGGCCTATTGGTAATGGATCATAGTCCATTAGGCGGCCCAGTAAGATGTTGCGCAGGAAGCCGGATTTGAGAAGAACCCGGACCACGGCCCAAAGTGGTGCGGCTTGGAGGAGAAGACGGATTCCATACTTTCCAAGTTAGATACTTTCCGTAGTCTTCTAGGTTTCCTTTCTGTAATCCCTAATATAGCTATCTATATAAAGCCAGGCGGGAGCAACGAAACAGACAACAATTAGCTAGAAGCCAACTCACTGGGAAGTTGATCCTCGCCGAGTTAGAGAAACCATACTCACATTGTAATTTGTATACCTCAAGCTTCAACCCTGATTTAGTGAGATTGCAGGAGTAGGAACACCGCCAAGTTGCGTCGTACCGAACCTGGGTAAACTTGGTGTTCTCGTTTGTCGTACTACCATGTCCCCCCGCGGTTCTACCAGTAGGCTCATGGCACCCCCGTCTATGAACTCTACTACGATGTCTCGATAGTTGGAGCCCACCATGGGGCCAGCGGCGTCAGGAGTTACGTTTCGATGAGGGATACTCGATGGAATCGGTAGTACAATAACTGTCAGAAGCTTGAAATTCAACGGCGACACCGGGCGCTTCCTCGACAACGAATTGTACATGCCAGCACAGAATCACCTGGTAAGTGCCTGCGTTTACCGATTGGATCTGCAAATATTTTTATCGGATTAACAGCAGAGGCAATGGGTTTCTATGGTGGAAGCAAATTTATCCCACCCGCCCTATACCCCAACTGAGGAAAACTATGATACCGGATTCTACTCGAATCGCCAAAATAGTGTTGAGTTTGCCGCCTCTCCGGAGATGCCTGCAATCACATCTCACTTTATTGGCATGGTGCAGTCCGAGGTCGCGGACAACAAGAAGAAACTAAACCCGTGGAAAAAGCAGAAAAGCATCATCCCACAGAACAAGTGGAAGATCCGACACCCGCCAGTGAAATGACGAACTCGGAAACTGACTCTGTACTAGCTGCCATAGAAGCAAGATTGGAGTCACAACCCAGATCTAAAGACATGGATTCTGAAGATGAAGATGAAGACACTTTCGGGAGAAAGGTTAAATCTATGCAGGGTAGCTTTCATGAAGTCCTTATGGCAAAACCGATGGAAAACCCGGATGCCGAGGATGATGAAGATCCCAAAACACCTCCGCCAGATGAGGAAAGAAAGGATGGTGGAGCCGGTCCAACTTACCCCAATGTCAAAGAATTGACAGAGGAAGAACATAGCAAAAATCCTCCTTCTTCCAAAAAGAAAAAGAAGACTGCCAATAAACTCCAATATAAACTCCAGAAGAAAAAGTTTGCAGATATTACCAACCAAAACATGGAAGTAGGAGGAGGAAGTGGAGTCAAACCTACGGAGAAGAAAAAGAAAGAAGTACCCGTTCCACAAATGTCGGAACAGGACGAAATTGATCTAATTAAAACCCAAGTGGGATGAGACGAACCCCCGGAAGTGCTGGAAGCCAGGAGACAAGCTATACAGCGGCAACAACAACATCTATTCTGTACTTGGGAAAACCTCAGAAAACCCAGGCTGACATTAAGTTGCAGCAGGAAGAGATAGAGGAATACGAAAGAAGGAATAGATCTGGCATAAAACCTACGCGGTTACCCCGGAATTGCAAAACCGGATGAACTGCCAGCAAGAAAGAGGTTCGAAAACCCTTCTTGCCAAAGGCAGGTTAACGACACCAATGCCAAGGGAGAACGCATATACAAAACCGCAGCTGAAAACGCGAAGGCCACGTTCGCCATCCTTAATGATGATATGTACTCCAATGACGAAAAACTTCAGGGAGTATATTCTTTCCTAGGAAAGGCATTACAACAACAACAACGAGGACATGCAAGATCAAGAAAGTTGCATGATGACTCGGCCCTATGCAAAACTGCCACATGCGCTGCTGGAGCACCTGAACCAGGCGAACCTGGAGATTCAGGTGATTCTAAGGAAAAGAAGGGAGATCCTAAGAAGGACAAGAAATCCCGGATAATAAGGATGCATCGTCCAGAACAGGATCCCATATGCTAAAAGGCGGAAATAATCCCCGTGATCACAAGGAACAGGAGGAACAAAACCGGAAAGACGGAAAAATAATGCCGCCTCCGAGACACCCAGCTGATAAAGCCGGAAGATATGACAATCCTCATAGGCGCAAGAGATCCCGTACTCCTCCTAGGAACAAAGAAAGGCCAAGGAGTAGAACTCCACCTTATTCCAAATGACACAACAACGGACGAAACAGGGATAATCCCGGAAGAGCGCACTTGCGCAACAATGGGCCAGAACGGAGTAGATCCCCTTTTGTCCATTCAGCCGGCAGATATTCCGCTCGCGCTGATAAAGCGGAAAGATACAGTCTATACTTTGGACCTAAGTGTTTCACTGACAGGATCTGAAGAATCAGTCTACATTCTGGCTTCGCCAAAGTTGGTCCAACTTATCAAAAGTATACCGGAAGTACTAACCCGGATACATGGCTTTCAGATTACTATACTGCCGTCCAGATTAACAATGGGACAGATTTGGAGGCTGTGAAGTTTCTTCCCATGATGTTATTGGACGGAGCGAGGGATTGGATCAATGGGTTACCATCAAGAACAGTGGACAGCTGGGAAGACATGGCGAAAGTATTCGCTCAGCACTTTCGGGGCACGTACAAACGCCCTAAGAGTATAAACCAGCTGAACCGTTGCGTCCAATATGAGGACGAGTTGTATGTTTACTTTATCTCAAGATGGACAGCAATGAAGAATAGTTGTTCTGGAGTAAGTGATGTACAAGCAATGCATGCTTTTATCAACGGCCTGAAACCCGACTTCGTACCGTTCATGGTTGGTTCGAAGGAGCACAAAGATCTCGGATCTATGCTCACCATCACCAATGAGCACGCAACGGCTAAACATGATATCAGAGCGAGAGGGGGAAATATCGATGCTTTGGCTCATGCCAAAAAGACACCTCGTTCTGAAAAGAAGGCTACTCCAGAAGCACATCCAAAACCCAAAGAAGTAAACTTAACCTTTGGAAAGGATAATGGCAGCAAATGGAAAGGAATAAGCACATAGCCAATCTCCTATTCTAAAGAAGAGTGGGAAAAGATAAAGTCGGAAAACTGTGTCTACCATTCGCAATTTGGAAAGCCTACCCATACCAATGCGCAGTGCCGCCTCAACAAACACATGAAGGGCACTACAGGATCCGGGAATAAGGGAAAGAATTCCAAAAGCAAATTCAACAAGCAAAAGCCAGAAGCTGAAAAAGAAGAAAGTGAATCGGACACTGATGATAAAATCCAGGAACAACAGCGGAAGGGCGAGCCAAAATTCTCGAGAGTTGAAGGAGAATGTAACCTGACTTTCCTGGCAACTCCCTTAGTGAAACAGGCGAAAAGAACACTTCGAGAAATCAACACGGTTGTTCCTCCAACACTAAAATACTTGAAGTATTCAAATACGCCAATTACCTGGGATCAGTCAGATCATCCCGGAAACATCCCAGAACCCGGCACGCATGCTTTGGTCATAAGCCCTATTGTTCAAAACACTAGGCTCAAAAGAGTGCTGATGGATGGAGGATCTAGTATCAACATCATGTACTTGAGTACATTGAAGCAACTACACATTTCCGAGACCAAGCTCAGGCACAATAACATACGTTTTCATGGTATTGTACCTCGCAGGCAAGCACAATCCCTAGGAGAAATTTCCCTAGACGTAACCTTTGGAAAAAGAGAACACTTCCGCCAGGCAAAGATCTCATTCGAGGTGGTGCCGTTCAAAAGTGTTTATCACGCAATACTTGGACGTCCGGCTTTCGCCAAATTCATGGCAAGATCATGTTATATTTATAATAAGTTGAATATGTCGGGGCCAAAAGGAGGGGTAATCACCATAACTGGAGACTACAAATTGGCGAACGAGCTGGAGAAAGGAAACGCCCTTTGCACCGAAGAGGAGATCCAGAATGAAGAATTAAAGGAGCTAGCTAAAGAAGTTTCGCTGACGGAAATGCCGGCAGGAAAAGAAAGCCAGAAGCTGGCAGATAGTTTCAAAGCTTCAGAGAATACAAGACAGGTTATCCTAGATCCCAAAGATCCGAGAAAGTTTGTCGTAGTGGGGACTGGGATGACTGACAAATAGGAAAGCGCGCTCATCAAGTTCTTTCGTGAGAACTGTGACATTTTCGCCTGGTGTCCTGCGGATATGCCAAGTGTGCCCAGGGAACTTGCTGAGCACCAACTCAAAGTAATTCCAGGATCAAAACCCGTCAAACAAGGTCTCCGTCGTTTCGATGGAAGAAGACGGAAGGCTATTGGCAAGGAAATTATCCGGCTTTTAGCAGCTGATTTTATCCGGGAAGTTATACATACTGATTGGTTTGCGAACCCAATATTAGTCCCAAAGAAAGACAATATTGTCCTTAGGATGTGTATAGATTACACCGGCTTGAACAAATTGTGTCCAAAGGATAGGTTCGCGTTACCGCGAATCGATCAAATAATAGATGCCACTGCTGGCTCTGAGCTTTTATGCTTTTTGGATGTTTATTCCGGGAACCATTGTAAGGTCCCCCAGAACCACTGTTCAAGGACACCTCCGATATGCATACATTCACGATCCCATATCACACCAGTCGTGAACAACATATCAAGTTGGTACACAGATACAATATCCATTACACGATTACAGAAACAATTACAAAGGAGACATGATCACATGACCAAGTCTACACAACTGCCATGCAAGGCAAACACACAACACACAGTGAAAGACTAAAACACACAAACGTAGTAGAGCCCAAGTCACGCCTTAGCCTACAGGCTGATGACCGGGAGACGATCCTAGTTCACAAGGCCATCAGTGCAGTACTCCTCCTCGTAACTCCTCCCGAGACTCCTTCTTGAAGTCTGGCAAGTAAATACCAGGGACGAAACCAAAATGAGTACGTTTGAATGTACTCAGCAAGACACCCATCATGTAGCTTACAAAATGCGAGTATGTGTATATGGTGTAGTAGGTAGGATATACATAGGGTTCACTATCCATGATATATGAAAGACATATCATAGTTGATTTTGAAAAATCTCTGTACCTTTGTTGAGGAAGATACTTCAAAAGAAAATAATATAGTTTTCTTTCTCTTGTAGATATCACATGTACAAGAGGTTTTGTAAAACTTTGTTAAAAGAAAGTTTTCTCTTTGCAAAACTTCTTGAAATCAACTTCCAGTTTTGGTTTTAGAAAAGAAAGATTTTCTTTGCAAAACTTCTGGTAAAACAGCTTCTGGCTTTTCTCCATCCGTACCTCCACGGTACCAAGTTTCTCTTTTCAGCACTCCTCAAGTTCCAACTCCTTTTCAAAAACACTTTTTTGAAAACATTGATACAATGCTAGCTACATGGCCATTCAACTGTCCATATCCGAGGACGCGACTATTCAGAATAGTTTGACTCCGCAGAGGTGTACACAATCCACCAGATTCAGTACATCCGCCGTGAACAACCACGGACTGTAAAAACAGTATGTAAACATCAGATAACCGAGTCTAACCATCCACTATGTTCAAGCTAGAATATGCCTATCTCTTCAGTTGGGCCTGATTCCCTCGGCATCCTGTCCGCCAGTGCCACGGCAGGGGACCCAACTGTTACAACCGGAGGAGAACTCAATCCCACACTTTTTATGTCCCGTATTCCCCTCCTAGCGACAATCGGTTCGAGGGCACGGCGACCCTTATAGAAAATTGATATAGAACACACACTAAAAAAAAACTTCAAGTTAAGCCCCGTGCCCATGTTGAGGTAGGGTGGTAGTACGGTAAAGGTTGTCCGACGAAGACTAGGTTATGTGTCATTTTTGTAAAACACCTTTTCCCCAAAAATGACCACTTCAACTTTCCTCCGGTGGATAAGGCTCAGCCTTTCCACCGGGTTTTCCATAAAGCCTTTGTTTTGCAAAAACATATTTTTAGGGTGTACACTTAGCGACTTATACTTTTGGATGGTAATAAATACCATATGGTGGCTATGGGCTTGGTAACACGAAGTATCAACTACTGGCATAGTAATATATAATATTAATAATAATAGTAGTCACTCAAAAATAGTTTTTGGTAATCAAAGTTTTCGTAAAACTTTTAGAAGTAAAACATGCATGATAGATAATGATAGTGTAGTAACAGCAAGCATCAGGATGGCTTTCCTTAAAACTCTTTGTGTCCCTGGCCTTGAAGTAGCTTGAACTTGACACACAGCTCTACAACTCCTTCTTCTTCTTCTTCTTCTTCTTCTTCTTCTTCTTCTTCATTTTCTAACACCGTAAAAGAAAGAAAGGCACATACTCATAACCAAAAAGAAATCACCTAAACAAAACAACACATACAACAAGTAAACTTATACTAGCGCAATCACTCAAAAAGCTATCGAGGGAACTACCTTACAAACACTCGTGGTGCAAAACTTGGCCAGGGCATCTACTAATAACAAAGAGCATGCAAGATCATAAATAACATAAGCATGAATATAACATGATAGATTGATAATCAAAATACATAACATTCAACATTCATCAGATCCCAGCAAACACAACATGAAGCATTACATAAAGATGATCTCGATCATGTAGGGTAGCTCACGAGATCTAAACATGAGGTACAAAGTGGAGAAGATAACCATCTAGCTACTGCTATGGACCCGTAGTCCAGGGATGAACTACTCACGCATCACTTTAGAGGAGGGCATGGTGGTGTAGACCCCTCCGGTGATGAATTCCCCTCTCGGCAGGGTGCTGGGGAGAGCTCCAGAACCCTCAGATCTCAGGATGACAATGACGGAGGCCTAGGGTGTTTCTCGGGGAAAAGTGGCATATCTTTAGGGTTCACGTATCGGAGGGATTATATAGGCAAAAGGGCGATGGCGGTGGACGCCCAAGGGCCCCATACCACCCCAGGTGCGTCCAGGGGGCACCGCCCTATGGTGTGGCCCCCCTCCGGGCCTCTTCGGGACTCTGTGGAACCTTCGGGAATTCTAAGACTTCCGGGCTTTGAATTTTCCAATTCCGAGAATATTTCCAGAACAACTTTTCTGAAACTAAAAACAGCTGAAAACATGGAACTGATTTTGTGGCATCTTGTCAATAGGTTAGTCCGGAAAATCGCTAAAAATGACATAAAGTGTATAGAAAACATGTAGGAAACAACATAAAAATAACATGGAACATCAGAAATTAAGGATACGTTTATGAAGTATCACTTAGCCACATCATCAAATTTCGTATACAAAGTTTCTAGCACAATTTTTTTTCTTTTCACCATCCTCCATATCATGGAGTTTAAGAAACATTTGTTGTATAACAGGGTGAAGGTTAACAAACCTAGCTTATAGCATACACACCAAAGAAGCTATAATAATTTTATAATTGTTGGCTAGCTCCACTAGAGATCTATCTTCAAAATCATCATGTCTCCTTACAAGATTAAGGAATTGTTCAATATTATTTTTCCCAATAATAGATCCACTTCCTACCTTCATTTCTTTGGTAGTTGCGCAACTGATTTTGCACCATACGTTTAATCCCTTTGTTTTTTCCAACACAAACAAACACACTACTTTGCCCCAACGAAACAGAGAGATTGTGAATCTCTCTGGTCTTGCCAAAAACAAAGGGATTAAACGTATGGTGCAAAAAATAGTGATGATTGAGGGAAACAGTAGAGAACAATAGGATTGCGGTAGGTGGTTTTACAGTATGAGGAAAATGGACCGGGGTTCACAGTTCAGTAGTGTTGTCTCTCCGTATATATTTCTATCATGTTGGTTAAACAAATTACAGCTGGGCAATTGACAAATAATAAGGTCATGACAATGCAATATATGACAAGATGTTCACTATGAGATTTAACAGGGCATTACAACAAAGTACATAGACTTTCTATACAGCGTATCTATGCCTCAATAATCCACCTTTGGGTCAGCATCCGCATCACTTCTAGTATTAAGTTGCAAACAACAGATTATTGCATGAAGTATAGTGTGCAATGTAAATAATTCAAGAGACACGTAGACTAAGCATCATTAGTTTATCCCTAGTGGTAACAGCACATCCACAACCGTGCATGTTTCAGTCACTCGAACGCTCATTTCTGGAGGCATGAACCCACTTGTCGTGGGATAATCACGGCAGATGTTACCGGGGGTAACTGATCTTGGGGCAAGTCGACACAGGTATTCGGGAGAGGGTTTAGCTCGAAGGAAGACATGGCGGAAAGCAATCTAAGAACCGGAAAATAACTCGCCGGATCTCAATATGAATTATGCTGGATACTCGATAACAGGTGTTACAACTATGACTTGAATCTCTGGCAAACTAAACCTAGGGGCCGGTTTATAAAGCACCCGTACACCCCTAACTTGCCCTCCAAGGCACATCTTGAGTCCTACTCGAACTCCACATACAAACCCTAACTTCCCTTACCGCAGCCCACAATCCGGGTTACGAATCTTACAAGCCTTTGGGCCTTCCGGTAATCTCTTTACCCCTAGCCGGATATCGCTCAACACACCTCGGGCCGGATTATATCTTGAAGTGGGCCTACCGGGTTACTATCCCCCCATCAGTAGTCCCCAGGATAGCGCGGGTTTCACGGATTCATCCTTGAAGCGCTCGCTATTCCCTGAAAAAGATACGAAACACCCAAGTTCATGGGGACCGAGTTAAATTGCTTCGATAGATGGCTAGGCACAGCTCCATGACGGCCATACGATAACTCGATTCCCCCCCGAATGCCTAACATGCCTTTCCAAATTTGAACCCTAAAATGCCAAGATTCCACTCACGATACCGGTCCCTGGTATCTCGGGGTAGGTTACACTTCCTCCGCCAACGGAACATTTTATTCCATTCCGGGCGCATACACCACCAAATCCGCACGGATAATTACTGTCCCGTAGCTTCCGATTTTCCAGTCACGGGGATGAGCTCACCACCTCCCTTATAAATATCAATCGAAGGTAACCCTAGGCCTTTCACCTCACCTCATCATACCCTTTCTCCTCGCTCCCTCGCAATTTCCGCCGCCGGAGCTCGCGCACACTACAACAGATAAGACCACTGCCGGCCGCGCTCGACCTCGAGCTATCCCGCGCCGCCATCACGCATTGTCGTCGCATCTTCGTTTCTCTCATTGAGGGCTGTGGAACAATACTCAAGCCGCACCTCACATCACCCTCATTTCGGACATCAATCTCTTCGGTAAGCCTCTCTCAATCATCCAATTGAACCTCGCAATTTCTTCAATTTGACTTGGATCGGATCTGGATCAACCCGTAAATTACCTTTCCGGTATCGTCAAATCAGGCCGCTTCGGTAGCCCTCAGCTCCTTTAAGCACCTGATGCGTAGTCGCAGTTCATCCCCGCACCTTTATCGACCATCAAACTTTATATAAGATCGCTCGCAAGCTTTTCAACCTAGATCCGTTCCACCTTGTTTTTTCCGCTTGTCTCATTAACATCCGGAAAATCCTCTTTTTCCAGCTATTTCCTTCGCAATAAAGGTATGGGCAACCATCCATGTTCGCCCAACCCACCTCAATACGTAAGTAATTAACAATTTACTCAACCTCATCTGACACCCGGAAAATCCTCCACATTTAACATCGTAGCGCGTTATCCGGGTATTATTTTAGCCTTCGCATTGTCTTGATATTTCCAGACTCGGACAATCTGATACTCCGAATCTTACTCCATACATCTCTTGTCCCTTGCAGGTCAACTCCATGGCTACGAAAAGACAGGGAAGGCACCGGGCTCCGACCAAGACCCCTCAAACCACTTCTGCCAACTGGGGTCGGTCTTCAACGACGAAGGCCCAGCTGGAAGGAATGGCCGAATTAGGAATCCTTCCCTCTCAAAAGGAGATACATTGGAGGGCTCCTGACGATGAGACCCGTCCTACTCCTGTCGGGAATGAGGTAATCTGTTTTACCGAGCACGTGACCCGGGGATTTCGTCCTCCGGGTCACCCTTTCTTCCGGGAAATCTTAAGCCACTACGGCCTCCGGGTGTTCGACATAGGGCCTAACTCTATGCTGAATATTACCCATTTCATAGTCTTATCCGAATCTTACTTATGCATTCCACCAAGCCTGGATCTTTTTATTGAGTTATTCCAATGCGAGCTGCGCCGCGAGAGCGATGACGGAGCTCTTCTTACTTGTGGCGGGGTATCTATCTAGCGCCGCAAGCACTCACTAATGCCAACTCTTAACTTGAACTCCCACGTCAACAACTGGCAACTATCTTTCTTCTATTGCCATGACACTTCTCCGGATGGTGAGAGGAAATTGCCGGGTTACTCGGAGAGCCTCCTTGAACCCTCCGAGTCTTTTAGCGCTTTTGCACCCGAGCCTGATAGGGAAGCAATTCAGCCCTTTTTGGCCAAACTAGCAGCCCTCTCAGCCTATGGCCTTCTTGGGCTTAATCTAATAAAGACTTGGGTAGATTTCCGGGTTCAGCCCAACTCCATTCGTTCGAAGTTGCTACACGAGTACTCGGGTCACATCACGGACTCCCTCCGCTACTCCACCAAAAGCTTCCCTGCTGGCAACACCAACAAGACCATCAAGGGCTTCCTGATGGAGAGGCTAGATGTTATAAAGAACGCTACCGGGCTACCCCCGTTTACTCGGGAGAATCCCGCTCCAGCGGTAAGACCTGACCCCCTTTTTCTTGTTTCAGCACTTTTATCCGCTATAGTCTCTAACCACTACTTGCATTTACTTGTCCCCAGGCTGACGATCCCTTCTGGAAGGTCGAGAACTCTCCTCCCTCCCAAGACCCCGAAGGGGAAAACGAGTCCATTGATGACGACGAGGGTACTCTTTCATAACCTTCATACCTGCCTTTCATCTGTGCCACCTTTCTTACCACTCGTCCTTTCTTATCTGATACTTACTCGGCTTTCAGGGTCAGAGGACGAAGAGGAGGAAGAAGAAAATGACCCGGAAGCCACCGAGTCTGACCAAGAACCCCCAGTTGGAAACAAAAGGAAAGCTAGAGGGGTAGTTGAAAAGGTTCCCTTCTCTTCCATGTCTTGTGCGCCTTACTCCTTTGCCACTATGCGTGAACTTAATGTGCGATTATCACATTCACCCTTCTTGAAGGACCCTCTCCCGACTAAACGTAGGGTGACCCGGAGTTCTCCGGGGGATGATCCCCTTAACCCGGGTATCCCCACCTCACCCGCTCATCGAGCCAGCACCCCTCCAGCTCAACCTTCCCAATCTCCTCAACGTCATCCATCTCCTAGTCATCCACTTGCCGGGAAATTTCGCGTACCGCAGCCAGTGCTTTTACCAACGTCATCCGCCTCCAGCTGCGAGCTTCCCCCGGACTATGCTGTGAACACCGGGTAAACTACCTTTACTTACATTCTCTCGCACTTGTTATCTTTCTTTTTTCCATACATTCCACTAATCAATGTCTCCTTTTTTCCTTTCAGCGCCACAGTTACGCTGAGTGACCCGGATATTCCTGAAGCAGAAAGGCAGGGAGAGGAGAAGCCGAGTAATAACATGGACATTGAGGTTGAGGACAAGGCCGAGGACGGAAATGAAGAAGACCCTTTTAAGGACCCACCTCCACCAAAAACTGCATCACCCCAGCCCTCTGAGGAGGTGGACGAAGATATCATTTTGGAGACCAAGTCGGGTTCTCCTAACCCGGACACTCAAACGGTCCGGGTTTCGACCCCCAGACCCGGAACAACCCTTCAACAGGAAGGCCAGTCTTCCGGCCCTTCTCGACTTCGCCCTGAAGACATGACCTTTGCTCAAATGCTAGATGCCCTCCATACCTTGAAGGGTGATGAAGAAAACATACTAGACGCCTTAATAACCAAGCACGAGGTAATCCCGAGTAGTACCAATTGTTTCCACACATAGTCCCCAAGTTCCAAGTAAATTACTAAGTAACTTGCTTGGAACTTTGTATAATGTTTCTGGCTAATCCCTCTTCATGCTTCCTTATAGGACTATGTTTCACAGCTGGAGAAGAAACTGGCCAAGTCCACCAAGCGTATTGAAAAAGAAACTGCCCTTCGTGAAGCTGCGGAGACTGAAGCTCGCAGGTGCCAAAAAATGACGAAAAGGTACAGGAAAAGAGCTCACAAGGCTAAGGATAAACTGACAACACTTTCCGTGCAAATTGCTGACGTTTATCATACCGCGACTGGTAAGACTTTTAAATTTCACCTTTTTTATGACCCGGATTCCTTTGATATGAACCACTGTACTTGCTTACTTATTATCTTTGCTCCTTTGGCCTCTTTAGCAGGCCCAAGTGATGCTGCCCCCGAAGAAGATGACGCTGCTAAGCTAAAAACCATCAAAAATACTCTTCGCCAACTTTGCAGCGGAGTTAGCTGGATACTTGATGAGTTGCGACTGCCGGGTGTCAGGCCAGATAATATGAAGAGATTACTGGAATTCTGCTCCACGATCCCCGAGTGGATTTGGCACTGGAAACGGTCCTCCTGCCGATTTGGGGTAACCCGGGGGCTCGCGTTGGCTAAAGCCTACGCTCCCAAGCTAGAGCTGGCCAAACTTATGAGCGGATTTCCAGAGTTCAACTTGGATGGGTCCAAGTTTTTGCCAAAGGACTTCAAGGCTATTCAGAAAGAAGTTCGTCATCCGGCTAGCGTTATCGCTGATAGCTTAGAGATTGATGTGATTCTCCCTGCTTATGATGCTAATGACAAGATTGTCAAGGCGAACCGCCCCCAGCCGTACGATATGCTTGCCCGTTGGAGGGAGGAGGCAATCAAGATAAGGGACGAAGCTGCCAAGAAGGCCGATGCCGACTCTGCTCCTGCAACTTCGCAACCCGGGACTGCTACTGATCCGAGTGGCGCCGCCACCACCAGTGGCGACAAGGGCAAGGCCAAGATGGATCCTGCAGCTTGAAGTAATGAATATCGCCTATCATTCCATATGCGTCAGTCGGCAAAGCGTCGTTAAAACAGCTTTATTATTTGTTTAAGCGGAGCGCCTGTGCTCTTTTGATACTTTAGGGTTTTTGTAATATTTTTGTTTAAACTCCCGATGCACTTTGCGCCCCTTTGGGCTTTTGATTAATGTGTCTTTGCACCCGCTTGTTCTTGATATCTACTTACTTTATTCTTGATACCTTGTACCTTTACTTTTTTTTATGCTTTCCTTGGCGAGACCCGACCTCCGGGTTTCGTTAACATCTGGGGAACGGGCTTACACCCGGATCCCTAAGCCCCCGAGACCCGGATGCGTGGCTCGTTGGAATTTTATCGGCTGGATAATGCTGTTTCTTCTTCAGAGCTCACAAGTCCCCCAGTCCGGGTTTCTGCATCTAGGACACGTGATTGTTTCTTTTCAAGGAAACGAATCGCCTGTCGCTAAATGCCCAAGACCTCAGGACAGCTTTTTATGATGTTTGAAGTTATGCTTGATAATCGTTGAGTTTCCGGCTGCTAGCCTTATACTCTGCATAACTTGTGGTTTAGATGACCCTTTCAACTACCTTGTACTATAAGCCGGCTTTCGCGTGGATACCATGTTGTTACATCAATACGAAAACGGGGTCAAGCAAGTCCCGTTTGGGTCTCATGACCGACAGTAATCGTAAGCGAACGAATCATGCCACTTTGTTGCGAGTCACATCGAGCTTAAGTAAGAATAGCCGAGAAATTTGGACTTCTTTGTCCGGTTATAAGATTGTAGCCGCACTCGTTTTTTCGAGTGACCGGCCCCTATAACTCATTGGCATCAAGGCCGGGTCTCTTTTGAGTTTGCAGCTGTGCTTATAGGAGCAACCAGCCCTCAAGACCTGAATATGCACACCGTATAAATGACAATTGCCTCTTTTCTTGATAATCCCCTTTTTATTTGATATGAGAAAATTAGGCCAGCAAGCCGCCTCATTAAAAACCCATCCAGTCCCCAAGGGTGCCCCGGATAGGAAAAGAGTGCGTCTGAAACCTGCTGCCTGTTACATCGTTTTCTGCTAAGTATAGTACGGACGTAGCTGAGCCACGTTCCATGGTCTATCTCTTTCTTGCATGGGTGCAGTAGTGTGAGCAGTGTCGTTGATTGTGGCCGATTCTTCTCTTGCATCTATCAAGTAATATGACCCATTATGCAGACTCCGGCTTACGATGAAAGGTCCTTCCCATGGTGGCGATAGTTTGTGCTTTCCCTCGTTTGTCTGAACCAAGCGCAAGACCAAGTCTCCCTCCTGGAAGACCCGGCTTTTTACCCGCCGGCTATGATATCTTCGCAAGTCCTGCTGATATATGGCTGACCTTTCCAAGGCTTGCTCCCTTTGTTCTTCTAACATATCCACGGCGTCTTGACGGGTCTTCTCGTTCTCCACTTCGACATAGGCTGTCACTCTTGGTGAATCATGAATGATGTCGCTTGGTAATACTGCTTCTGCGCCGTAGACCATGAAGAAAGGTGTCATCTGGGTGGATCGGTTGGGTGTAGTATTGATACCCCAGACCACGGAAGGAAGTTCTTCAACCCATGCCCCAGCGGCCCTGATACAAGGAACCCTCAGTCGTGGTTTCAATCCACGAAGTAGCTCTTGGTTTGCCCTCTCCACTTGCCCGTTGGCTTGCGGATGTGCCACTGATGCTACATCAAGCCTGATTCCATTGCTGCCACAAAAATTTTCCATCTCTCCAAGGGACATGTTGGTTCCATTGTCGGTAATTATGCTGTGGGGGTATCCAAACCGGTATATAATTCTTTTCAGGAACTTGACTGCTGTGGCCGCTTCGCAATTAGTGACCGGCATAACCTCCACCCACTTGGTAAACTTATCAACAGCTACTAAAAGATGCGTCTTCTTGCAAGGTGACATATGAAAGGGGCCAACCATGTCCATACCCCAAACAGCGAATGGCCAAGTTAATGGGATGGTCCGTAACTCCATAGCCGGCACATGAGTTTGGCGAGCGTACCTTTGACATCCGTCGCACCTTGCCACTATCCGTTCCGCGTCTGCTAGAGCTGTGAGCCAGAAGAACCCATGCCGATAGGCCTTGGCCACAAGGGACCTTGTGGACGCATGATGCCCACAATCACCTTCATGAATCTCCTTAAGGATCTGTCGGCCTTCTTCTGGTGTCACACAGCGCAAAAAGACTCCTGCCGCACTTCTCTTGTACAACTCCCCATTGATAATAGCATATCCTTTTGCCCGCCTCAGGATTTGTCTTGCTAGTACCTCCTGTTCTGGTAGTTCGCCCCGCGATAAGTAGGCCAGATATGGCTCTGTCCACTCGGGAACGTCACGTATTGTAGCCACGAGCTCCACATCCGGGTCTCGATTTGCTAGTTCTTCTTCAGACTCGGATTTAACTGACGGTCGCCATAGCTCGTCCAGGAAAACATTAGGTGGAACCGGCTCCCTGCGTGAGCCGAGTCTGGCGAGTGCGTCCGCTGCCTCGTTTTTTCTTCTGTCTATGTGCTCCACTTCATACCCGGAAAAACACCCGGCAACCCTATCAACCTCCCTGCGGTACGCTGCCATAGTGGCGTCCTTTCTATCCCAGGTTCCTGATACCTGCTGCACCACGAGATCCGAATCTCCAAAGCATCGTATCCTTTTAATGTTCATCTCCTTGGCTACCTTTAAGCCATGCAACAGAGCCTCATACTCGGCCACGTTGTTTGAACAATCGAAGTGAATCTGCAGCACGTAACTTAGTTTATCCCCCTTTGGTGATGTCAGCACCACTCCAGCTCCTGACCCTTCGTACTGCTTTGATCCATCGAAGTGCATGGTCCATGACTCGGAACTTGGGACTGCGGTAACCATTCCAGTGTGCGTCCAGTCGTTAACGAAATCAACCAAGGCCTGGGACTTGATTGCCGATCTGGGCTCGTAGCTGATATGATAATCTCCCATCTCTATTGCCCATTTGGCTATTCTTCCCGTTGCATCCGAGTTTCTGATGATATCCGACATTGGTATTGAACTAACCACTGTTATGGGATGTTCTTGGAAATATGGCTTCAACTTCCGGCTGGCCATAAAGACCCCAAACACCAATTTTTGCCAATGTGGGTAACGCTGCTTCGCTTCCGATAACACCTCGCTGACATAATAAACCGGCCTCTGGACCGGGTAACCTTTCCCATCCTCTTTGCGTTCCACGACAACTACTGCGCTGACGGCTCGGGGACCGGCTGCCACGTATAATAACATAGGCTCTTTAGGACCCGGCGCCGCTAGTACTGGCGCTTCAGATAACTGCTTCTTTAGTGCTTCAAACGCCTCATCTGCCTCCTGATCCCATACGAACTTATCTGATTTCCGCAAAAGCCGGTACAAGGGTATTGCCTTTTCTCCAAGCCTGGATATGAACCGGCTCAAGGCTGCTACGCAGCCCGTGAGCTTTTGAACGTGCTTCAAATTTTCCGGTTTCTTCAAACTCTGGATGGCCTTGATTTTATCCGGGTTTGCCTCGATTCCTCTCTCGGAGACTATAAAGCCGAGTAACTTCCCGGCCGGAACTCCGAATACACACTTAGTTGGGTTAAGCTTCATCTGATACCTTCTCAAGTTTTTAAACGTTTCCTTTAAATCATCAATAAATGTCTCTGCCTTCCGGGTCTTAATAACCACATCATCCACATACGCGTGCACGTTGCGCCCAATTTGATCCTCGAAGCACTTCTGAATACACCGCTGGTAAGTTGCGCCCGCGTTTTTCAATCCAAACGTCATGGTTTTGTAGCAGAAGGCCCCAAAAGGTGTTATGAATGACGTTTTTTCCCAATCCTCCCTCTTGAGTTTAATCTGGTGGTACCCCGAATATGCGTCCAAGAAACATAGCAAGTCGCTTCCGGCTACCGCGTCTATGATTTGGTCTATCCTTGGCAGCGCGAACGGATCCTTTGGACAATGCTTGTTGAGGCTCGTGAAATCGATGCACATCCTCCATTCATTTGTCTTTTTCATCACAAGAACCGGATTTGCTAACCAGTCGGGGTGAAATACTTCCATGATAAAGCCTGCGGTTAATAGTCGCGCGATTTCCTCACCTATAGCTCTTCTCCTTTCCTCATTCATTTTTCTCAAACCTTGCTTCACAGGCCTGGCCTTGGGATCCACATGCAAACTGTGCTCTGCCAACTCGGTGGGGATACCCGGCATGTCGCTGGGTGTCCAGGCAAACACATCCGCATTTGAGCGTATGAACTCCACTAGAGCCTTTTCTTGCGCGCTTTCCAAATTGGACCCTATAGTGAACTGCTTGGTGGGGTCTCCTTCCACAAAATCTACTTTCTTGGTGTCTTGAGCCGCCTTAAATTTTACTCTTTCGTCCTCGGAATCTGGTCTTCTCAATGCTGTGCCATCATCCGGATCCACCTGAGACCGGTAATATTTAAGTTCTTCCTTTCTGCAGGCTTGTTCAGCCATTACCGAATCTCCCTCATCGCATTCTGCTGCTATATCCCGGTTTCCATGGATAGTGATGGTCTGCTTGGGGCCTGGAATCTTTAACTGCAAATATACATAGCACGGCCTAGCCATGAACTTAGCGTAAGCCGGCCTTCCGAACAACGCGTGGTAAGGACTGTGCAACCTGACCACCTCAAACGTGAGCCATTCCACCCGATAGTTATCTACCGACTCTCCGAAGGCTACTTCCAATGTAATTTTTCCTTCGGGGCGCGCCGAATGACCCGGCACGATTCCATGAAAAACCGTCGAACTTTTCTGTAGCTGAGATTCTTTGAGGTTCATGCGCAAGAAGGTTTCCCAATATAGGATGTTGATGCTGCTCCCTCCGTCCATCAATACCTTTCTCAATTCATAACCATTGACCTGTGGCGAGACTACTAATGCCAGGATTCCGGGGCGCTCTATCCCTTCCGGATGATCCCCTCTGCTCCACGTTACCTCTTGCTCTGCCCATCTCAAGTATCCCGGAGTGGCCGAGGAAACTGAATTCACTGTCTGTTTTAACGCCTTTTTGTCCCTGTTGGAAGTCCCTGTAACATGCACATGATATTGTCCTTTTAAATTGAGCGTACGTACCATACCGATGAAGATACTGATTTGGCCAATCGACACCGTGGATCCGGATTCGAGGTGATCCGGCTCCAACTCCCACCCGGAATTGTCCACTATCCTGTTTCCTTCGTCATTGGAGTAGATCTCGCCGACGACAAAGTTCTTCATGTTCTTCCGAGCTTCTCCCGTGATGTAAACACCTTTGGACGCAGGCCCCACGGTGGGCGCCAACTGTCGTGGGATAATCACGGCAGATGTTACCGGGGGTAACTGATCTTGGGGCAAGTCGACACAGGTATTCGGGAGAGGGTTTAGCTCGAAGGAAGACATGGCGGAAAGCAATCTAAGAACCGGAAAATAACTCGCCGGATCTCAATATGAATTATGCTGGATACTCGATAACAGGTGTTACAACTATGACTTGAATCTCTGGCAAACTAAACCTAGGGGCCGGTTTATAAAGCACCCGTACACCCCTAACTTGCCCTCCAAGGCACATCTTGAGTCCTACTCGAACTCCACATACAAACCCTAACTTCCCTTACCGCAGCCCACAATCCGGGTTACGAATCTTACAAGCCTTTGGGCCTTCCGGTAATCTCTTTACCCCTAGCCGGATATCGCTCAACACACCTCGGGCCGGATTATATCTTGAAGTGGGCCTACCGGGTTACTATCCCCCCATCACCACTATCGAGCATAAATACTCCCTCTCGGAGTCACAAGCATCTACTTGAGAATCTACTAGCAACAGACTGCATGCAAGATATAAACAACATAGGCATATGGATAAATAATCAACTTGCTCATAGTATCAATATTCATCGAATCCCAACAAACACAACATGTAGAATTACATAACAATGATCTTGATCATGTAGGGAAGCCCACAAGATCTAAACTTGATAGCACAGAGTGGAGAGACTACCATCTAGCTACTTCTATGAGCCCGTAGTCCAAGGATGAATTACTGATACGCCTCAAACGTATCTATAATTTTTTATGCTCCATACTTGTTTTCTATCCAATACCTACATGTTTTCACATGTTTTCTTTCGTTTTCCGGATGTTTTTTGGACTAACCTATTGACAAGATGCCATAGCGCCAGTCCCTGTTTTGTGATGTTTTTTATTTCAGAAAAGTGGTTCTGGAAATATTCTCGGAATTGGACGAAACAAAATCCCAGGGTCCTATTTTTCCCGGCACGTCAACGGAGTCCAAAAGAGACCCGGAGGGGACAATGAGGTCACCACACCACCTGGTGGCGCGCCCCCTGGCCGCGCCACCACATGGTGTGGGCCCCTCGGGCACCCACCGACATCGCCCTTTCGCCTATTTATTCCCCCTGATACAAAAACCCTAAAACATCTACCCTCCATCCATGAAAAGTTTCGTATCTCTGCCGCCATCGCCAACAAGTTTCAGGGGACATAAATCTCTATTCCGGCGCCCTGCCGGGACGGAGAAGTGCCCCTGGAGCCATCTTCATCGACTCCATAGCCATCTTCATCGCCATTGCTGACTCCCGTGATGAGGAGAGAGTAGTTCCCCCCAGGACTGAGGGCACTACCGGTAGCTATGTGTCTCATCTCTCTCTCTCCCATGGTGTGATCTTTATGTGATCATGAGCTTTGTAATCTAGTTGAATAAGTAGATATTATTCTTCATCTGTTATGCTACTCTAGTGGTTTGGTTAATGTGATCTCCGGAAACACCTTTGTCCCACGGTGAAACTAGTGACAGTGTGTGCACCGTGTGTGTGACTATCATGATCTATATATTTTGTGTTGGATGACCCTATGAAATTGTGGTGTTTGTCTGGAATCATCTAGGGCTCATAGTGATAATGTGGGGTTACCTAGTGGGGAATGCAACTTTAAGGTGTGATTTCATAGCCCTACGCAATGATTGGTGTTTGTTATCCAACCAGAGAGTGGTTCGGAGTAGCATAGTGAAGAGATGATATTTATGTATTAAATTATGTTATTATTGTTGAGAGTCTCCACTAGTGAAAGTATGATCCCTAGGCCTTGTTTCTAAGCATTAAAACACCGTTTACAATCAGTTTAGCTACATGTTTGCTTGATGCAATTTTTATTTCAGATCGCTATTATCAGTTATAATCATCCATACTACTTGTATTTTACCATCTCTTCGCCGAACTAGTCGACCTATACAAATGACAATTGTATTAGGTGTGTTGGGGACACAAGAGACTTCTTGTATCGCAATTGCAGGGTTGCTTGAGCGGGATATCTTTGACTTCTACCTCCCCGAGTTTGATAAACCTTGGGTGATCCACTTAAGGGAAACTTGCTGCTGTTCTACAAACCTCTGCACTTGGAGGCCCAACACTATCTACAAGAATAGAAGTGTGCGTAGACATGAAGCTCTTTTCTGGCGCCATCGCCAGGGAGGTAATGTAAAAGGTACTCACATCCTCTTGCTTGTGTGTGAGTGCTCGAAGTTATTTCCTCTAGATTATGCAATTATATCCTTTTGATTTCTTATTTTTATTTTCACTAGTTAGGCTTATTTTTACTTGTTCCTTGTTTTTATCTTTAGGCTTAATGTAAAGCAACACAAATATGAGAGAGATTTATAATATTTATATTGACTTAGGACATGATGTTTTTTAAGACAAAAATTAAAAACCTATGGAGCTTTATTTGCATGCTAGTAGCAATGTTATTAGTATGAATTCTTTGAATACCATTATTTCTAATGCTATGGAAAAGCCTAACCTTGGGGAAGATAGTTTTTATGAAAATGGTATTTTTTGTTCCCTATCTTTAGAGGAGAAGATTTGCTATGATGATACTATGCCTCCAGTCTTTGATAATTATTTTGAAGAATACTATGACATATGCTATAATTACAATCATCCTCATGAAACTTCTCATGATTATGGAGGGATAACCCAAAACCATCTCCCTAATATACAACTTGTGTATCATGTTGGAGTTCTTTATGATGATTGCACTGATGAATATGATATTTTCATCCCACCTACTATTGAGGAGAAAATTAATTATGACTACAATATGCCTCCTATATTTGATGATTATGGTGATGAGAATGATAATGATAGCTATTTTGTTGAATTTGCTCCCACTGCTATTAATGAGAATGACTATGCTTATGTGGAGAGTATTAATTCTTTTATGCATGTGGCTCATTATAAAAATATTTTATGTGATAGTTATATTGTTAATTTTATTCATGATGCCACTGAAAGTTATTATGAGAGCGGGCAACATGGTCTTATGCAAGGCTTTAAGGACATTGCAAGGATTATCTAGATTCATGTTTAGAGGGTTCTTTCACAAGTAAGAAGGTTGAAGCTAAGTGGGATCTTCTTGAAACAATTCAAATCAATAATGAATATTGGGGTAACAACAAAGGTAAATAATCACGTATAAACTATGAGTATGATTGCATTAAGTCTTTCGCTGATAGTGATGATTTTCAAGAGCTTAGTGCTAAATATGGTCTTGATCCTCAAATTATTGTTGATTGGTGTAGATCCTTTACTTCTCATATTAATGTTCCTAAAGAAAATTGGGGCATGTATCATGAACCTTTTAAAGACACTTGCATGAAAAATGAAATTGTTATTAATGATTGCAATGAACATTCTCAAACCTCTGAAAGTACTATTTATTATAAGCATGTTAGTTTTTGTGGAGCACTTAGACCTTGTGAAAAGAATCGAATCGAAGAAGAATATTGTATCCATCACAAGAATGAAAAAACTAGAACGTGGGATAGGGCTCTAAATGATCTTGGTGAAAAAGTTTGTGCCCTCTATCATTTTATTGGTGACTTTATCTATAAAGTGGGTCATTTCAATTTTCAATGCTAAGTCTATGATAATAGTCTTTCAAATCCAATGAGTGTTGCAAGTTTTTATTGTGATGATATGATCACTCTTAATCAGCATGATGAACTTACATTATTTTTGGGGTGTGAAGAGTTATCAAGAAAATCTTCTTTGGTAGATACGAGTGCTTTTGATATGAATAGCGTCCTGCATGGTTGTCATCTTTATTATGTTAATAATTGCCACACAAATACTTACATAAAAAATATTATAAAAGATGAGACTTTACCAAATATGACAAGACTAATATGTGTTTTGCTCTTATTAACGAAGAGGAGGAAACCTCCTAAGTTTTTTCTATTGTTTCTGACAATAAACCAGGGTATGTGGAGAAGCCTCCTTTCAAGCCTCTCCCTCCTAAAGATGGGAAGAAGAAGAAGAGTAAAGGAGAGAGGTGACGGTATTTTCCCCTAAGCATGTTGCTCCTATTATAGTTGTTGCTGATGAGTCTGAACTCGATGATGTTCCTATGCCCGTTACTTATGAAAGTGATCATGATTGGGAAAAGCATGCTACTTTTGACATTGAAAATCTCTTTGTACTAATTCTGAAAAATAATGATTGTTGTACTATTAGTACTATCCATGTTCCTTCCAATGATTATATAGAAAGCACTAGGCTTGTGGATGATGTGCTTCAAAATCCTTTTGCTACCGATGATTATATTATTGATACATCTCCTTCTAGTAAAAATGATGATATGTTTGCAAATGAACACACTTTGGAAGATAACTATTCTATTGCTTATAATGATACTATGCCTCCAGTCTTTCATAATTATTATAAATAATACTATGATATAGGCTATAATTACAATCATCCTCATGAAACTTGTCATGATTATGGAGGGATTACCGAAAACCATCTCCCTAATATACAACTTGTCTATCATGTTGGAGTTCTTTATGATGATTACAATGATAAATATGATATTTTTAGTCCACTTACTATTGAGGAGAAAATTAATTATGATTACAATATGCCTCCTATATTTGATTATTATGGCGATGAGAATAATAATGATAGCTATTTTGTTGAATTTGCTCCCACTACTATTAATTAGAATGACTATGCTTACGTGGAGAATATTAATTCTTTTATGCATATGGGATAGTTATATTGTTAATTTTATTCATGATGCCACTGAAAGTTATTATGAGATAGGCAAACATAGTTTTATGCATCTCGACAATATCAAGTTTCTCCTCTTTCTGTTGAGAAATTTGAAGTCGCACTTGTTTTTCTTTCCTATGCTTGTTGCTTTTTATTTTCATAACTTGTTTCTCTACAAGATTCTTTTTCATAGGAAGTGGATTAGACTTATATTTGTTTTATATTTGCTTCTTGATTCTCTCTTTTTCTTCAATTCATATTTCTTATGTGAGCATCTTCCAAAATTATCATGCCTAGCTAAAAGGCTTTAAAGAAAAGCGCTTTTGGAAGAAAGGCCATTATATTTTCACTTTCAGTTTTTATTTTGTTTTCTTTGAGTCTTGGAAGTTGTTACCTCTGTAGCAACCTATCCTTATCCTTTTTATTTCGTTTTTGTGCCAAGAGTAGCCTCTAATAGGGAGGAAGTAAGATTTGGGGAAGTTGCTTTCCTGAAACAGATTCGGTGCTGCCACCAAAAAAATTAATTATCTCAGCCAGAATGTCAAATTGATCTGAAATTTCTTTTGCACACGACCCAGGTTATTATCTAACTTTCACTAGTTTTGCACTTTTTTATTTGAGGAATAGAAGATTTTTGAAAAAAATCGATATTTACCTGATGTTATGTTTTGACAGATTTCTGTCAATATTTGCATTTACCTCTTAATCTTTTTCTTTTGGTGTTCTTTTGAGCGCAAGAGATTTAAAATAAGTTGTGACAGTATCTAATGTTTTAATGGGTGTTACACTTGTTTTGAAACTGAACCAAAGTGGATGTATTATTTTGATTACACTAACATTGCTATTGAAAATTGTGACAAGTTTTGTATGGAGGAAGTTTTCAAGTCTAGGGAGAGAAGAAAGATATGATGAGATGAACGATGGAAAAAAGCTCAAGCTTGCAGATGCCCATGTCACCCCAAGAAATATCCAAGAAGTACAAGCGTCAAAGCTTGGGGATGCCCAAGGCATCCCCATCTTCATCAACAAAAATACCAGGTCCTCTTTCAAGAAACTATATTTTTATTGCTTCATATGATATGTGTTATTCTTGGAGCGTTAGTTATTTTATTATTTCATTTTGTTTGTTTTCTTTTCTGTATTATATGGTTGGATCCTATCATATTTTTTATGGAGAGAGACACGCTCCATTTTCATTTCTTAGAACACTCTAGTTTTCACTCTTATTGTTCGTTGAGTGTTCACTTTTTGCTAGTACTGCGTTTAGCCCTTGTTTTCCACTCGCATTTTGTTTAGATCTTGTTGGTTTGCTTCAATTTTATATGATTATCTCTATGGTCTTTGATGAACATTATCTGTGATAGTTGTTTCAAACAAGTTAATTGGTGTTGGAGAAGAGTAAAATATTTCATGCTTATAATGGTGCAATGGAAAGCTTGTTTAGACTGTGGCTTAGACTTTATCATGCCATGTTAGATGTTATTTTAATCATGTGCTTAGTAGTTATTGATGTAGCATGACTTGTCTCAAATATATGAGAGTGATTGATGTGCCATTGAAAGAAATCATGTGTTTTTTTATCATATCGAAGCATAATCTTGTGGTATTCTCCTTCGAATGCTTTATTTGGTTGACTTGGCGCATGATTACACCATGTTATGACTATAAACCAGACACCTCTAGCCTCTATTATCATTTAGTTTTTGGCTTGTAATACCATTTATGCTTTGATTAATAATGTTTTTGTTGCTATGCATGATTATGGCCATTATTGCTCTCTTAATTTGTCGCTCCCAGTCTTTTGTTAGCCTCCACCTATACTGTGTATGAGATCTACTCGTGCATCCAACTCCTAAAAACCAAAGTTTGCCAAATGTGTCCACTATACCTTCCTATATGTGGTATTTAACTGCCACTCCAAAGTAAATTTCTCATGTGCTACGTTTAAAACCTTCAAAATTATACCTGTTTTGTGTTCTTGTTTTAGCTCATGACGACGTAAGTAGAGAATCTTTATCTAACTTGTTAATTGGACTTTACACACCTGGACTAGTGGCACATCCACTTATCCAATTTGCTAGAAGAGCTGGCACCGGGGTGCCCAGCCCCAAATTTGGTTACTTCACAATTTTGTTCAATCTTTTGCCCCTTATTTATCAGTTAAAGCATAATTGTGTAAACAAAAGAGAAGAGGAATGATCTACTGACCCCAGTAGAAAGAACGTCCTTCAATGGGATCCACTCTTGTAAAGTCTAGTTAACTTGTGACATACTGTATTGTTTATTTACTATTTGTTTACATAGACATACACTTCTCTACAAAAATGTTTTCAATATCTCTGTTTTAATAAAATAAAAAGCTCTAGCACATGAGTTAATCCATGCTTCCCTCTGCGAAGGGCCTTTCTTTTACTTTTATGCTGAGTCTTCATCTCCTAAATTTATGCACAATTAAGATAGAATAGTTGTTGTCGGGGGGTTACCCCCGAGTAGGGTAAAGACAGGTGGTAAAGGCCGCTTACAGAAGAGAGGTTTGGTCGAGTAGCCGATTACCGGGTACTCGCTACCCGGTCGACTGCTACCCGGTCTCACCTCAAGATGACCAGAAGGAGATATCAGTCAAGTTTTACCTTGTCGAGTAGAAGGTTTGGCCCGAGTACAATTGGCGGGAACATTTGGCGGGAAACTACTCGGGCAGGAAGTCAAAGGAGCCGTTCTGACACAGGATCCCGCGTATCCTGGATCCGTACTTGGCAGCATTCGAACTACTGTTCACGTGGGGACGGCCTGCCTGACAGTGACAGCATGGAAGCAGTCGGTGGCAGGATAAGGGGGGCCTACTCTGTGACTAGGTACAGTGATACCAGTCTGTCCCCTAGTTTTGCCCAACGACTTTACAGAAGCAGCCAAGACCAACGACCAAAGCTGTCAGCGGGTACTCGGAGAAAGGACAGTGTGGACACTATGTCGACACTTGTCCAGATTTGGACGTATCCGGCTAGGGCACCATGTATATAAGGTGCCCAGCCGCCTCCTGCGCGAGAGAGACACACAGACGCACACGGACGATCTCATTCTAGGCTCGTAGTAAACCCTAGAAACCCTAAGCTCTTGCCCTAGCTCTACTCGGAGAGGAGCAAGGGGCTACTCGGTAGCGATATCATTTGTATTGTACCTACTCGGAGAGGCATCGTAATACATAGAGGAAGGCAGGAGTAGGGGTTTTACCTCCTCACGAGGGCCCTGAACCTGGGTACATCGTGTTGTTTGTGTTGTGTGGATCTTACCTCACGCGGCTACCCGTCGCGTGATCCCTCCCCGGACACCTCCAGCGTCCATCGTCCCCACATCTTTAGCCATCCTATGGCATCTGCCGTGACGCCACCACGACAGTTGGCGCCCACCGTGGGGCAACCAGCGGCGCTGGCTGGAGTTTCTGTTCGGACGGGATCTTCATCAGCGGAGCGCGTAGTTTGTGGCCTTGTCCACAGATTCGGCTCCTTCGACTTCGTCACCGACAACGCCGGCTGTTTCGGCGGCAAGACCATGCCGGAGGGCGGCTCGGTGATCTCCTTCGGCTCTCACCTCGTCTACGTCGCCACCGTCGCCAACGACACCTACCCCGAGTTGGTGCACGACGCGGAGGACCCTCCCGCGGTTGTTGCTGCTCGTGGAAGGCCCGCGCGCAGCTCTGCATGCTGCGCTGAGGTGATGGTGACTGGCTTGGCGGCGAACGCTGGCGCAGCTGCATCTGGCGCTGCGGCCGTCGTCGAGGAGGTCGACGACCCGCCCGCGGGTGGCAGGACACGCCGGCCCTACGAGAAGGAGAGCAACCTGCCGCCTTCCACGTCTACGGTCATCCCCGCGTCAGCTGCGCGAACCGGGATGCCCACTCCCACCGACCTCGAGCTCCTAGCCGAGAGGGAGCAGCTCGAGCGGCAACGCCAGGAGCTGCTCGCCGAGCAGGCGGAGTTGGAGAAGATCAGGTTGGAGCTGAGCCTGGACCAGCTCGAGTACAACAAGGCTCACGGCTTCACGCCGGTCGCCAGGAGGCCTAGCAGGGTAGGCGCTACGCGGCGCAACCTAGGCGCCGAGATGGCGACTGTTGCGGAGGAGCCCGCGCAGTCGGCCACCGCGAACACCTTCACAAGGCCAAGGTACAGCACACCCGCCAAGACGCTGCGAGCTGCGGAGGCTGTGGCTGCCGAGTTGCCGCGCCTAGAGGGAGAGGCGCGTCGCAGGCAGCAGGAGAGGCTCGGCGAGCTGGTGCTGGAGGCCGCCAGGCAGAACGAGGAGTTCCGGAAGGCCAACCCGGGAGCTGGAGCCTCGCAGGTGGTTCACTCGCACGCGGCCAGATCTAACGATCAAGCCTCATCTCCGCATCCTAGCCGCGAGAAGAGCCGCAGCGGGCGTACGGGTAGAGACAGGCAAATGCAGGTGTATGACCCGGCCGCTGCCGCGAAACAGGTTGCTGTGCCGCAGCAGCCCGGGCAGGAACACAACGCTGCGAGAGCAGGCTCTCAAGCCCATCAGGCTCAAAGCCGTGTCCGAGAAGCCGCACGTCCGGGTACTTCTCGGCAACCCGCAGCTCCGCCTACTCGGCAGAGGCAGCAGCCGCGCCCAGTGGCACCAGTTGCCAACCCGGTGGAGCAGCCTGCTGCTATGCAGGTGGATCGGTATGATGATGGCTACTCGGCTATGGAGATGGCTGGTTATGACATCCATGACCGTGTTGGTGAGCGCGTGTTGGCGCCTGGAGATGCAAGGCACCAGCTGGACCGTATCAGCTTGTCGGCGCGGCTTGAGAGCACGGGTCCTCCTGGCCCCGAGTGCTTTGGCCCGCGCATCATGAATGAGCCTTCCGTGAAGGGCTTTCAGCTCGCGAGAGGCACCAAGAGCTACAATGGTAGCACCAAGCCTGAAGATTGGCTCAACGACTACGTCACCGCGGTCCATATCGCGAACGGCAACAGGAGATGGGCGGTGCGCTATGTGCCGCAGATGCTAGAGGGTCCGGCTCGCACTTGGCTCAACAACTTGCCCAAGAACAGCATTAACTGCTGGCTGGACTTCTCGGATGCCTTCATCAGCAACTTCACCAGCACCTACAAGAGGCCGAATAGGCCACAGCAGTTGTCGGCTTGCCGGCAGCGAGAAGACGAGACGGACCGCGAGTACCTTACTCGGTGGAGCACCTTGAGGAACACCTGTGAGGGTGTGAATGAAGCGCAGGCCATCACTTGGTTTGCGCAGGGTTGCCGACATGGCAGCATGCTTTGGCAAAGATTGCAGAGGGAGATGCCCAACACCCTGGCCGAGACCATCAAGATCGCGGATCAGTACGCACTCGGTGATCCTACTCAGCCACTGATGGATTCCTCTGAGCCGAGAAGAAACTTCAACAGCAGCAAGCGCAACGAGTTCCGCAACAAGCGCCGAGTAGATACTCGGTATGATCCCGAAGAGGTGAATGCAGTGAATGTCGGAGGCGGTGGTGGCCAAAGGCAGAAACCTGCTGGAGCCTACGGGCAGAACCAGAACCAGGGCCAGGGCAACAAGAAACCGTTCCGCACTGCACAACCGAGTAGCGGGAACTCCGAGCAGCCGAAGAAGTTTGTCTTCGATGACATGAAGGATGGCCCATGCAGCTTTCACACTCATCACCCCTCAAGGCCTGCGAACCACACTACTCGGCAATGCGAATGGTGGGATGTGATCAAGAGTGATGGCTTGCCTCCTCCTCCTCCTCTGCCAGCTGCCAATGCTACTGTTCAGCCTACTCGCGCTCCCGCAGCTCGGCCGCCAGTGTACCCGAGAAGGGAGAATGTCAACCAGGTGGCTTTAGGAGCCAACCAGAACTTCAACAACGAGAGATACCGCAATAACAACAACAACAACTACAACCGCAACAACAACAACAGAGGCAACAACAACTATCAGGGCAACAACAATGGCAACAATGGCAACAATGGGGGCAATGGCCCTAACCAGTACCAAGAGCACCATGAGAGCTATATGATCTTCACTTCCGAGGCAGTCGACAAGCAGTCACAGCACATGCGGGCCATGGAGGTCAATGCAGTAATTCCGGCTGTCCCTCACTACATGTACTGGTGCGACCAGGAGATCAGGTGGACTCGGGCAGATCACCCCAAGGTGATGCCCAATCCGGGTACCTATGCCTTGGTGCTGGATCCCACCTTCTTGGGCCCCGAGAAGAATGTGAGGTTCAGCAAGGTGCTGATCGACAACGGCAGCAGCATCAACATTGTGTACAAGGACACACTCGAGAAGCTTGGCCTGGCCGAGAACATGATGCTGCCTAGCAAGACCACTTTCCATGGCATTGTGCCCGGGATCTCGTGCAGCCCGATTGGCCGAGTGTGGATTGATGTGCTATTCGGTACTCGGGAGAATTGCCGCACTGAGCGCCTGCAGTTTGAAGTGGTGGATCATCAGAGCCCCTATCATGCTCTACTCGGAAGGCCTGCTCTGAGCAAGTTCATGGCCTCCACTCATGTGGCTTACCTGAAGATGAAGATCCCCGGGCCCAATGGCATCATCACCATCTCGGGAGATTACAAGAAGTCCATGGAGTGTGCCTCTGCTAGCTCTCAGCTGGCAGAATCGATGGTGATTGCTGCCGAGAAGAAGAAGATGTACGAGGTGGTGGCCATGGCTCAGTCCGCGCAAGCTGGCGCACAAGGTGTGCCGAGTACTCAGCATAGTACTGCTTTCCAAGCTGCCAAGGAAACCAAGACAGTCCAGGTTGACCCCGAGTTCCCGGAGCGCGTGGCCATTATTGGTGCCGGGCTGGCCGAGAAATAGGAAAGCGCGCTCATCCACTTCCTCCGTGAGAATCGGGACGTGTTCGCCTGGACCAATGAAGATCTACCAGGGGTCCCGAGGGAGTTGGTTGAGCACTCTTTGCATGTGCGCCCTGACGCCAAGCCCGTGAAGCAGGCCTTACGTCGTTTCGGGGATGAGAGAAGGAAGGCCATCGGTGATCAAATCACCAAGCTGCTGATCAGTAACTTCATCATGGAGGTGCTACACCCGGACTGGTTGGCCAACCCGGTCATGGTCGAGAAGAAAAAGGAAGATCCCAAGGCTGCCACCGCATGGCGCATGTGTGTCGACTACACCGACTTGAACAAGGCATGCCCCAAGGATCCTTTCCCGCTACCTCGCATCGATCAGGTGATCGATTCCACTGCCGGCTGTGAGCTGTTGTCTTTCATAGATGCCTACTCTGGTTTCCACCAGATTGCACTCAACCCTGCTGATCAAATAAAGACTGCTTTCATTACCCCGTACGGGGCTTATTGCTATCGTGTCATGTGTTTTGGCCTGAGGAATGCGGGTGCAACCTATCAGAGATGCATGCAGAAATGCTTGCATGACCAACTCGGCAAGAATGTGCAGGTGTACGTAGATGACATTGTCATCAAAACGAATAAAACACATACTCTGCTTGCCGACTTGGAGGAAACCTTTGCTAACCTACGCAGGTACAAAATGAAACTGAATCCGAGTAAGTGCACCTTTGGTGTACCAGCGGGAAAGCTACTCGGATTTCTCGTTTCTAGTCGGGGCATTGAAGCCAATCCGTCTAAGATAAAAGCTATTGAAAGCATGTCTTTGCCGAGATCATTGAAAGATGTGCAGAAGTTCACTGGTTGTTTGGCATCTCTGAGCCGTTTCCTGGGCCGAATGGGCGAGAAGGCTCTACCTCTGTACCAGCTGATGAAGAAAAGCGACAAGTTTGTCTGGACTCCGCAAGCGGATGTGGCATTCAATGAGCTGAAAGCAATGTTGGCTAGCGCTCCTGTCTTGGCTAGTCCGCTACCCAAGGAGCCTATGCTGCTATACATTGCCGCGACTAACCGAGTAGTCAGCGTGGTGATTGTGGTGGAGCGAGAAGAAGAAGGCAAGAGTGTGCAGCGCCCAGTCTATTATCTCAGTGAAGTGCTGTCCAGTTCCAAGCAAAACTATCCTCACTACCAGAAGATGACATATGGCGTGTACCTGGGCGCCAGGAAACTGAAACATTACTTCCAGGAGCATCCCATCACTGTCGTGAGCTCAGCTCCCATCTCGGACATCATGGGTAACAAGGAGGCGAGTGGCAGAGTAGCCAAGTGGGCGATCGAGCTAGCCGCGTACGCTCCCGCGTATACGAGAAGAGAAGCAATCAAGTCTCAGGTACTGGCGGAATTTCTTGTGGACTGGGCCGAGATGCAGTATGAACCTCCCGCTCCAGTTTCCAACTATTGGAAGATGCACTTTGATGGCTCAAAGGTGAAAGAAGGCCTTGGTGCTGGCGTTGTGCTTACATCGCCCAAGCGCGATCAGCTCAAGTATGTGTTGCAGATTCATTTCAAGGCATCCAACAATGTCGCCGAGTATGAGGCAGTGGTGCATGGCTTGCGAGTAGCAAAGGAGGTTGGCGTGCAGCGCATTATATGCTATGGTGACTCAGATCTAGTGGTGCAGCAAGTCTCAGGTACCTGGGATGCTTTGGATGCCAACATGGCATCATATCGCTTCCTGGTGCAGTCAATGACTGGGTTTTTCGAAGGCTGTGAGTTCCAGCACGTTCACCGAGCAGAGAACGAAGCTGCAGATGAGCTGTCCAAGTTGGGATCTTCTCGGCAGTCCATCCCGGCAGGGATTGCCTTGGAGCATTTGAGGAAGCCATCCATCAAGCCTTCCCCCAACTCGGAATCTATCTTTGTCCCCTCTCTGCCAAGTGAAGAATCAGACCCAATGGAGATTGACTGGGAGAGTGCTGCAGGGAACCCGGGGACTGCCGTCCTATACTCGGGGACTGCCACTCCTTACTCGGGGACTGCCGCCCTCAACCCAGAAGCTGTTGCACTCATTGAAGAAGTTCTCGCCAATCGATCTGGGCTGCAGAGAAGCGCTCCTACTCCTCCTGTGCAACCACCAGAGCCTGTCCCAATGGAAATGGACGAACCAGTGTTTCCCGTGCGGGAGACGCCGAGTTGGGCAATGCCCATATTATCCTTTCTAAGGGACGGTACTTTACCTGAAGATGAGGTGACCGCGAGGCAGATTCAGAGAAGATCCAAGGGCTACGCCTTAGTCCGAGATGTGCTGCATAAGAGAAGTGCCACTGGTGTGCTGCAACGCTGTGTGAGCCCAGAGGAAGGAGAAGAAATCCTGGTGGAGATACATCAAGGGGAATGTGGGCATCACGCCTCTTCTCGGGCTTTAGTCAAGAAAGCTTTTCGGCATGGCTTCTACTGGCTCACTGCATTGCAGCAAGCTGAGGACATTGTGAGGAAGTGCGCCGGCTGCCAGATGTTCGCAAGTAAGATTCACATGCCAGCATCCGAGTTGAAAACAATTCCTATCACATGGCCGTTTGCTGTTTGGTGCTTGGATATGGTTGGTCCTTTCAAGCCGGCTAAGGGCAACATGACACATATCTTGGTCATGGTGGACAAGTTCACCAAGTGGATCGAGGTGAAACCTATTCGGAAGTGCGATGGAGTCACAGCTGTGAAGTTTGTGAAAGATGTGATCATGAGATATGGCTACCCGCACAGTATCATCACCGACAACGGCACCAACTTTGCAGAGGGGGCAATGGTGCGATTCTGCAGAGATAAGCATATCCGACTAGACGTTGCGTCAGTCGCGCACCCTGCCTCCAATGGGCAAGTTGAGAGGGCAAATGGAATGGTACTGGCAGGCATCAAGCCGAGGCTGATTGAGCCGTTGCTGAAAACACCTGGGTGTTGGCTAGAAGAGTTGCCAGCGGTGTTGTGGAGTCTAAGGACTACCCCTAACCGGTCAACCGGCTACACGCCATTCTTCTTGGTATACGGGGCTGAGGCCGTGTTGCCAATAGACTTAGAGCATGACTCCCCCCGAGTAGCCCTCTACACTGAGGTGGAGGCGAGGGAAGCTCGAGAAGACGACGTTGACCTGCTTGAAGAAGCAAGAGAGCTGACTCTGTCACGTTCGGCTATCTACCAGCAAAACCTGCGGCGCTATCATAGCCGAAAGGTGAACCCAAGGGTTTTCCGAGAAGGAGACATGGTCCTTAGGCTTGTGCAGCGCACAGCCGGGATGCACAAGTTGTCTCCTCCATGGGAAGGGCCTTTCATTGTCAGCAAAGCGCTGCACAATGACGCGTACTATCTTGTAGATGTGCGCCCATCGCAGGCGAACAGGGCAGATAAAGCTGGAGAGGAAACCAAGCGTCCCTGGAATGTAGCTCTACTTCGTCGTTTTCATTCGTAAGCAAAGATGTGTATGTACCCTCTCATCCGAGTTGAAATTCTACTCTGCAATCTAAAATTGTTCTCGGGGACTGCCCTCGTCCAAAATTGCTCTAAGTGTTTTTACTCGGCTTGTTCTTTTGTCTATTCGGTTGCTTCACTTCAGAACTCAAAAGTGCATTGAGTACTGTGTTTAAACCTATATGCCAACTCTTCGACTCCGCTGCTGTCCGAAACCCGGCTTCATGGCAAGCAAGAGAACAAGCAAAAGGTCAATGAGCACACGAAAATCACTAAGGAAGAAAGAGTGCAGGAACCGAGTAGATTGTCGGTTACTTTTTGTTCCCTGTTTTCGTCTTCTCGGCTAGGTGGTGGGCTGCGTTATCATGATTGTTTTCTAGCGGCTAAGTATTTGCAGCCTTGTTCTTTGATTCTTGTGACTCGAATACCAAACAAGCGACAAGTCGCAGGTAGAGCAGAGATGAAAAGACAGGGTGAATGAGAAAAGCTACTCGGGGACTCGCATGGAAACACAACTCGGCATTACGCCGGTGTCGATCAAATTGATTAATGTCAACATAAACCGAGTGGGCATAAAAACTGAGTAGCAAGCAAGATAAAGGTAGTCTGTTACATCTGCTCCCGGCATCCCGGGGATCTGATAAAATGTTCAAGTGAAAGAAAAGATTGCAGGTTGCTTCAAGTTGAAGAGGAGATGTTCTCGGCGCTGGCCTTGGCTGATGTTTCCTCGGCGGCGGCCTTGGCAGCAGTTTCTTCAGTGGCGCTGGCGGTAGCTGCTTCTTCGGTGCCGGCTTGAGTGGCATCCGCCCCCGTCTGCACGGCGGCGGATTCCTCCATCTCGGCGTCTTCCTGGGTGACCGCCTGCTCGGAAGTGGCCGTGGCCACCGAGACGGGTCCTGGAGTCGAGGAGGAGCCTGAAGCATGGCCAGGAGGAGGCACCGTGTCGTCGAGAGCAGCACCTGAGGAAGTGCCGAAGTCGAGTGGCTCGGAGTCGATGTGCGCCTCTTCGTCTTCATCGCTACTCGCGACGACAGTGGCTTTTCCCTTCCCGGCCTTGCCCTTGGGAGATTCGAAGAAATCACCAAGCTCTTCCGCCTCGTCATCATCTTCTTCGTCCTCGTACTCGGTGTCGGGTTCGGGGACGCCGTCGATGTAGACCTCCGTCTCGGCGCATTCTGCGACATCATATGCAATTTGCTTGCGCAAGGCCACGCTATCGGCGTCAGTCTCCCACTTGGAGTCATTGCGCTTCCCGCGGATGAGCTGCATATCCAAGTTTTCATACCAGGACGCAATGCAGAGAAGCATCACGTCCGCACCAGCACGGGCTCCGGAGGCTCGCCACTTCTTCAACTCGGCCTTCACGCTTTCCAGCTTGAGGGCGAGCGCCCGCATGCTTTTTGGCTCAGGATCATGGGGCCAGAACAGCCGGTGGAGCTCAAGGCCCGCGTGCATCAAATCAGTCCCGCAGCCGGCCAGCTGTTCGAAGTAACCTTTGAGCACCACCAAGCTGTCCTCGATATCAGCCCTGGTGTCAATCGGCTCACCCAGCGAGAGGCGAACTGCTCGGGCCTTGGCTATCGTGGGCGCAGAGGTAGACTCAAGACGAGGCCAGATTTCTGAAATAGCAAGTGGCAAGATCGAAAACCGAGAAAGAAAAAAGGAAGCCGAGAAGGAATAAGACCGAGAAGAGAAGATGCAATGAAGAAAAGAACTTACCGATCAGTTGGCGGCGCAGCTGCTGCAGCTTGGTTCTCCAGGATTCCTCGTTGTTAATCTGCTTTGATTGAACCTGGCGCAGGGTGTCCATCTGAGCGAAAAGATCAGCATTGGTCTTCTTCAGAGTCTCGCACTCAGCCTCGAGGGCCCTCTCCTTGGCCTTGAAAGTAGTCTCGGCCTTGGCTTTCTCGGCGATGGCCGCGTCCCTCTCGGCGCCAATCTTCACGGCGTCTTGGAGCGCGTTCTGAAGCTGGACCTGCAGCTTCTCCATCTCGGTGGTGTGGTCCTTAATCAGAGTAATGGCCTGGTCGGACAGCTGTTTCTCCACCTCTGCTGGCTGGACGCAATCTTGGTGCGCCTCAGCAAATGACTTATAATCTTCTGCGAAAGGACAAGATGAGGTCAGTAAACGGGCAGAGAAGAACCGAGTTCAAGGACATACCGAGTAAACAGCAAACTCACCTTCAAGTTTCTTTATCGTGGCCTCGGCGTTCTCCACGAAGCTACGGCATTTTTCATGCTCATCGGCCAAGGCTTTCAGTTTCTCTGCAGAGAAGGAAAGGTTAATGCGTGAAAAAGCAGAAGCGGGCGTAACCATAAAACGCAGGAACCGCGTGGCTAAAGGCGTACCTTGCACTTCGGCCAGCTGTTGGGTGCTGTCGTTTGCATTTTTGCTCGCGACCTCAGCAGCTAACTTCTCCTTCTCCAGCGCAGCAATACGCCTCCTGGCGATGGAGTGATTCCAGAGAAGGATGCGGTACAAGTTGGTCCGCTTAAGAACACTATCCTGAAAACCGAGAAGAAAATGAGTCAGGCAATGCAGAGAAGATTCGGCCCGAGTAGGAGGCTACTCGGAGAGTATCCACCTACTCGACCCAAATCTCGGGGACTGGGAGTGATGGTGAGAAAGAAGAAGGGCGAGTAGAAGAGAAGAAAATTCAACTCGGAAAAGGCAAAAAGACTTACTGCGTAGCTCTGTTCGATATCTTCGGCGTTCTTGCGGTGCAAGAACATCTTGGCTGCGAGGGTTGCGGTATCGGTGGAGACGGACATGGGCTGGTGTCCCAGGTCGATCTTGTTCCATTCCACGCGGTAGTGGTCGACGGAGCCAAGGGTCAAGCCGTGCCACTTCTCCTCTCCGAGAACCCTGCTGTCCCACTTGGCGCTGATGTAGCCGACAGTATCCAGTACCTGCTCAAGACCCTTGGAGGTTATTGGCTTGTCTTGGGGTCCCCGAGAAGCAATATTGACGGGTTTGTTCTGGGCTGGATCAAAGGGAGGAGTATTCCTGGCTGCTGCTTTCCTCCCCTTCTGAATAGCTACAGCTCTATCTTGGGGAGGGAAGCCGATGGTATGTTGGTGGCTAACCTCAATCATATATTCCGGGTAGCAGGGTTGACCAGAAGCGCGAGCATCAGCCGAGAGCGCAGCAGGAATCGGGCCGGAGTCGCGGACCACGAGTGCTCCGCCTGCGGATGCGCTTTGCTCTCTGGCCCTTTTCTTCGTCTGCTCCTTCTCGACTTTCTGCTTCTCGAGATCCTCGGGTTTCTTCCCCTCAGTCTTGGCCTTTGCCTTCTCGGCAACTGCTTCCTCGGCAGCTCGCTTCTCGGCCTTCTTCTGTTCAGCCCTGGCCTTCTTCTGCTCGGCCTTGGCTCTCTCAGCAGTTTCTTTCTCGGCTTTGGCCTTCTCGGCGGCTTCCTCCTTGGCCTTGGCCTCCTCGGCAGCCACCTTATCGGCAGTCTCCTTCTCGGATAGACCTTTCTTGGAACAGTAATCCCTCAGAGCATCAAGGGCCTGTTGCTTGGCTGCTCGCCCAGGAGAGCTGGATGTGTCCTTGCTCTGTGGAGACGAGGAGGAAGTCGGTGGTGTAAGGCCTTGCGCAGTTGGTGGCGTAGGGCCTTGCGCAGTTGGTGGCGCCGCAGATCCACCGCCTGGCAGTGGGTAGACATCTGCTACGGTAGCATCCGCGGCGGGGTCATCTGTCACCAGCTGCTCGGCAGCAACGTTCTCTTGTGCGGCAGCCTCGGTGGTGGGTTGCTCTGCCTCTGGCCGCTCAAGGGCGGCGGCGTCTTGCTTTTCTTGTTCTTGATTCTCCTCGGCGTTGCTAGCCGGAGGAGAAGGGGGTCTCTCGTCGTGGGCGGCGGTGTCATGTGCTGCTGGTTCAGACGCTGCTCCTTGTGCTGGGTTGGCGGCAGCAGCATTGGCGTCGCGGTCCTCATCATCATCGTCCAGATTGACCAGAGGTACTGGTTTCTTCTGGGCTGGGTCGGATGCGAGGGCTGCGTTCGCATCCATGGCAGGACTGCAGAGAAGAAAGGAGTTAAGGATTGGAAGAAGGTTTGGAGGAAAACAGTATTACGCGAGAAGGAGGGCAAACGAGAAGAGAACTCACGCAGTGGTGGATTTAAGCTGTCGTCGGGGTTTCTTGACAGTAACCTTCTTCTTCTTCTCGGCGGCCTCCTCCTTCTCGGCGGGCTTCCTTTTCTTGGCTGGAGGCGCCTGTGCTTCGATCCCGGTCCGCTTGCGGGTTTCGGGAGGGGCAGTAGACAGAGGTTGGACGACGAGGGGCGCATCGCCCTCGTTCTCGCCCTCATCCTCGTCCTCCTTCTCCGCAGCAGCCTCATCTGAGAAATTCAAAAGAGAAGAAGGAAGAATCAGAAACAGCAATACAAGGGGCTGGTGTTTCTCGGAAGCAAACGAGAGGAAAGATAACAATACCGTGAGAGCCTTCATCTGACCAAGTGCGGAGAGCATCGCGCTTGTCAGGAGCGGGGCTGCTCTGTCCCGCGTCATCAGAGGGCAACATGTCATCCTCCTCGCGATCGGCGAACCAGTTCTCCTCAAAAACCTCGCGACTCTCAATCAACTGTCGAGTAAGAGTCTGAAAGACAGAGAAGGATCATAAGTCAACCGAGTATCAGGATGGAACTCTACTCGGATAGGCGTGCAAACACGAAGCACATTAAGCCTATGCAGTTTTCTAAGTATTCTACTCGGACAGGCGTGCAGGCACAAAGCACACTAAGCCTATGCAGTTTTCCAAGTGTTCTACCCGGATAGGCGTGCACACACAAAGCATACTAGGCCTAAGCGTGAGTCGACTAAATTCTCTACTCGGCGCATCAGGTGATTGCTAGTGGGGGCGGAAAGGGAAGCTATCTACTCGGAAAGCAGAGGCGAAAACAGAGAAGGAAGAACGTACCCGGGCAATCGGTAGCGTGCGGCTGTACGGAGCGAAGCCATACCGCCACCTCTCGGTGAGGCTTGTCTTCAGCATGTTCCTGGCATGATAGGCAACATCCACGTCGTCAATTTCGATGGTGGTGGTCCTGGTGCAGTCGCGCGGGCCTCCCATGTAACACATGAGATGGCAGCGCTCCTGCAGTGGGAGTACTCGGCGCTTGATCCAGCATATCACCGGGTCGTCATTCTTGAGGCCCAGCTTCTTCAACTCGCCGAGCCTATCTTCTATCTCGACGGCGATTTCGTCGATGTTGGGCTTCTCCTTCCAGTTCGACCCGAGTGGAGCACGGTTCCTCCAAGCGGGCAGGTTGATTCGGTCATCGACCACACCTCCTTCCGTGGCGGGGACATTCTTGACATAGAAGAATGTCTGTTGCCACATTCGGCAGGAATCCAGCCCCTGGATGCGGGGATGGTTTGTACCCGTCCGCTGCACCATCATGGCACAGCCCGTGTCGGTGGCGCGGCCGATACCTGCACCTTCTTTCTTCCCGACTGATTGTTGGCGGAGATTGAAGTACCTGAGCCACGTATCAGTCGTGGGCCTGATGCCGAGAAAAGCCTCACAGACGACGACGTGGTAGGCGAGGAAGACGACCGCGTTGGGCGGCAGATGATGCATCTGCAGCCCAAAGTGGTCGAGGAACTTGCGCAAGAAGTCCGAGGCGGGCAGTCCGAAGCCGCGCTCGAAGTGCGACATGAAGACCACCCGCTCGCCGTCTCGTGGGGTTGGCACAACCTCGTCGTCGGGTGCCCGGCACTCCACGCCGGGAGGAACCCTCCTGCTGGACACGAGCCAGGCGAGATTGGCCTGGGTGACGGAGGAACCCGCCCAGCTAGCCTTAGCCATCCTTGCGAGTAGGAGGAGTGGATGATTTTCGAGTATAGTTGCTCGGTGGAGTGAGTCCGCGGCGGCGCGGAAGCTTGCGCGGCGGCGGAGGGCTCGGTGGAGAAGAAGAACAGGAGGCAGAAGGGGAAAAGAGCAGGGAAGAAGAAAAGGAAATTACCGCAGGGGTATTTATACCTCCCTCGCGGGATTACCGTTACCACCACGGGAGTGGGATCGACTGTGGCGTGTGGTGGGTCCTGTGGCCGGATAGAAACGCACATAAGCGCGGGCTGCGCGCGTAACGGCCGCATTTGATCCCACCTTCAGATCGTGGCCAGTAATTGCGCGTGATGGGACATGACGGCCAGTGGGCCCACAGCGTGAGAACTGGACACGTGGCGTCGTGTCCTGGGCAACCAAACGACAAGGTCGTGGATGCTTGACACGTAGGCAGTGCCTGCGTGAAGGGCTGGATGTTGCTCTGCGCTGCAGAGGCTCAGTTTGCGAAATTTCGCTAAGTCTTTTTACTCGGATACAGAGTAGAAAGCAAGTGCTACTCGGAAAGAGGAGACTCAGGATACTTTCCGGATAGCTACTCGGAGGACCTACTCGGCATCTTGAGGTTCGATGGCTGAGATGCAAAGGCTGGTTTTAAGCTGGCAGAGCCTAGTGAACAAGCTCGCAAGACTCAACCAGCTTCGGGGACTGCTGTCGGGGGGTTACCCCCGAGTAGGGTAAAGACAGGTGGTAAAGGCCGCTTACAGAAGAGAGGTTTGGTCGAGTAGCCGATTACCGGGTACTCGCTACCCGGTCGACTGCTACCCGGTCTCACCTCAAGATGACCAGAAGGAGATATCAGTCAAGTTTTACCTTGTCGAGTAGAAGGTTTGGCCCGAGTACAATTGGCGGGAACATTTGGCGGGAAACTACTCGGGCAGGAAGTCAAAGGAGCCGTTCTGACACAGGATCCCGCGTATCCTGGATCCGTACTTGGCAGCATTCGAACTACTGTTCACGTGGGGACGGCCTGCCTGACAGTGACAGCATGGAAGCAGTCGGTGGCAGGATAAGGGGGGCCTACTCTGTGACTAGGTACAGTGATACCAGTCTGTCCCCTAGTTTTGCCCAACGACTTTACAGAAGCAGCCAAGACCAACGACCAAAGCTGTCAGCGGGTACTCGGAGAAAGGACAGTGTGGACACTATGTCGACACTTGTCCAGATTTGGACGTATCCGGCTAGGGCACCATGTATATAAGGTGCCCAGCCGCCTCCTGCGCGAGAGAGACACACAGACGCACACGGACGATCTCATTCTAGGCTCGTAGTAAACCCTAGAAACCCTAAGCTCTTGCCCTAGCTCTACTCGGAGAGGAGCAAGGGGCTACTCGGTAGCGATATCATTTGTATTGTACCTACTCGGAGAGGCATCGTAATACATAGAGGAAGGCAGGAGTAGGGGTTTTACCTCCTCACGAGGGCCCTGAACCTGGGTACATCGTGTTGTTTGTGTTGTGTGGATCTTACCTCACGCGGCTACCCGTCGCGTGATCCCTCCCCGGACACCTCCAGCGTCCATCGTCCCCACATCTTTAGCCATCCTATGGCATCTGCCGTGACGCCACCACGACAGTTGTCATTCTGAGCATAATGTGCATCAGTCCCAAAGATTATTATTGATTGATTCATGATTATGTTATTACTTGTTCTCAAATTATTTGTATCTAGTCACCACTTGAACTTTGAAGGTGTCTGGCATTTATGCTTTGCTATCACTTTAAGGACAAGCGGAATACCACTTTGCTATGTTTTCCTTATGCTCGAAACAAACGTATAACTTTTAGTGCATTATTATTCATGATCTTTTGTTTGAGTTACTTTTCATGTTGCAACATAGTTGCTAAGTTATATTATTGAAATTATATCTATCATGCCTATGTTTAGAGTACTTTAACTTCAGTTTGCAATGCTTTTACATAACGTTGATCAAGATTGTGTTGGCTGCATGTCATCTCAAACATTATTTTGTTATCACTTACCTACTCGAGGACGAGCAGGAGTTAAGCTTGGGGATGCTTGATACGTATTAAACGTATCTATAATTTTTGATGCTCCATGCTTGTTTTCTATCCAATACCTTTATGTTTTCACATTTTTTCCTTTGTTTTCCGGATGTTTTCTGGACTAACCTATTGACAAGATGGCACAACGCTAGTTCCTATTTTCTGTTGTTTTTTATTTTAGAAAAGTCGTTCTAGAAATATTCTCGGAATTGGACAAAACAAAATCCCAGGATCCTATTTTGCCCGACACCTCAACGGAGTCCAAAGGGGACCCGGAGGGGGGCAATGAGGTGGACACACCACCTGGTGGAGCGCCCCCCGTTCGCGCCACCACATGGTGTGGGATCCTCAGGCTCCCACCGACATCGCCATTTTGCCTATTTATCCCCCCCCCCCGATGCAGAAACCCTAAAACATCCAGCCTCCGTCCATGAAAAGTTCCGTAGCTCCTCCGCCATCGCCAATAAGTTTCGGGGGACGAAAATCTTTGTTCCGGCGCCCTGCCAAGACGGGGAAGTGCCCCCGGAGCCATCTCCATCGACTCCACCGCCATCTTCATCGCCGTTGCTGACTCCCATGATGAGGAGGGAGTAATTCTCCCCCGGGGCTGAGGGATCTACCGGTAGCTATGTATCTCATCTCTCTATCCCATGGTGTGATCCTTATGTGATCATGAGCTTTGTAATCTAGTTGAATAAGTAGATGTTATTCTTGAGCTGTTATGCTACTCTAGTGGTTTGGTTAATGTGATCTTCAGAGATACCTTTGTCCCACAGTGTAAAGGTGATAGTGTGTGCACCGTGTGTGACTTATCATGATTTATATATTCTGTGTTGGATGACCCTATGAATTTGTGGTGTTTGTCTGGAACCATCTAGGGCTTATGGTGACAGTGTGGGGTTACCTAGTGGGGAATGCAACTTTAAGGTGTGCTTTCATAGCCCTACGCAATGGTTGGTGTTTGTTATCCAACCGGCGAGTGGTTCGAAGTAGCAGAGTGAAGAGATGATATTTATGTATTCAATTATGTTATTATTGTTGAGAGTGTCCACTAGTGAAAGTATGATCCCTAGGCCTTGTTTCTAAGCATTGAAACATCATTTACAATCAGTTCTGCTAAATGTTTGCTTGCTGACATTTTTATTTCAGATTGCTATTGTCACTTATAATCATCCACACTACTTGTATTTCACCATCTCTTCGCCGAACTAGTGGACCTATACAACTGAAAATTGTATTAGGTGTGTTGGGGCATAAGAGAATTATTGTATCGTAATTGCAGGGTTGCTTGAGAGGGATATCTTTGACCTCTACCTACTTGAGTTCGATAAACCTTGGGTGATCCACTTAAGGGAAACTTGCTGCTGTTCTACAAACCTCTGCACTTGGAGGCTTGATACGTCTCCAACGTATCTATAATTTCTAATGTTCCATGTTGATATTATGCCAATTGCTACATGTTTTCCGTATGTTTTCCTATGTTTTCTTACGTTTTCCGGGACTAACCTATTAACAAGATGCCAGGTGCCACTTCCCTGTTTTTTGCTGTTTTTTATTTCAAAAAAGTTGTTCTGGAAATATTCTCGGAATTGGGGGGCCAAAAAATCCCGAAGTTCCTATTTTCCCCAGAAGCATCCAGAAGTCCCGAAGAGCCCCGGAGGGGGGCCATAGGGTGGCCACACCATAGGGTGGCGCGGGTCCCCCTGACCGCGCCACCTGGTGGTGTGGGCCCCCTGGCCACCCCCCGGCATCGCCCTTTCGCCTATTTATACTCCCCCGAGGGAAAACCCTAAAAGAATCGACCTTTTCCACAAAATACATCCGTAGCTCCGCCGTCGCCGCTGACACGTTTCAGGGGACAAATCTCCGTTCTAGCACCCTGCCGGGACGGGGAAGTGCCGCCTGAACCATCTCCATCGACTCCACCGCCATCTCCATCGCCGTTGCTGTCTCCTATGATGAGGAGGGAGTAGTTATCCCCCAAGGCTGAGGGATCTATGGTAGCTACGTGGTTCATCTCTCTCTCACATGGTGTGATCTATATGTGATCGTGAGCTTTGTAATCTAGTTGAATAAGTAGATGTTACCCTTCATCTTGTGCTACTCAAGTGTTTTATTAATATGAACTTTGGAGTCACCTTGTCCCGCGGTGTGAAGGTGACAGTGTGCACATCGTGTGTGTCTCCTCTATGAATTGTTGTGTTTTTCTAGTACCTTCTATGGCGCTCATAGTGACAGTGTGGGGTTAACTAGACATGGGAATGGTTACTTTAAGGAATGCTTTTTGCAGACCTACGCAGTGATTAGTGTTCGTTATCCAACCGGAGAGGGATAAGAGTAGCATAGTGAAGAGGAGATATTTAGTTATTCAATTATGTGATCATTGTTAAGAGTGTCCACTAGTGAAAGTAGGATCCCTAGGCCTTGTTTCCAAGCATTGAAACACCGTTTTCCGCCTGTTCTGCTACATGTTTGCTTGCTTCCATATTTATTTCAGATTGCTATTGTTACTTATAACCATCCATATTACTCGCATTTCACTATCTCTTCGCCGAACTAGTGCACCTATATACCTGACAAGTATATTGGGTGTGTTGGGGACACAAGAGACTTCTTGTATCTTAATAGCAGGGTTGCTTGAGAGGGATATCTTTGACCTCTACCTCCCCGAGTTCGATAAACCTTCGGTGATCCACTTAAGGGAAACTTGCCGCTGTTCTACAAACCTCTGCACTTGGAGGCCCAACACTGTCTACAAGAATAGAAGCGTGCGTAGACATCAAGCTCTTTTCTGGCGCCGTTGCCTGGGAGGTAAGGTAAAAGGTACTCACATCCTCGGGTGTGAGTGCTCGGAGTTATTTCCTTTAGATTCTGTAATTTTATCTTTTTGTTTCTTGTTTTCACTAGTTAGGCTTATTTTTACTTATTCCTTGTTTTTATATTTACTAGTTAGACTTATTGGAAAACAACAAAAAAATGAGAGAGCTTTATAATATTTATCTTGAGTTAGGACATGAAGTGTTTGAAGAGAAAATTTAAAAACCTTTGGAGCTTTATTTGCGTGCTAATAGCAATGTTATTAGTATGAATTCTTTAAACACCATTATTGCTAATGTTAAGAAAAAGTCTAAGCTTGGGGAAGCTAGTTTATATGAAAATGTTCTTTTTAGTTCCCCAAGCACGGAGGAGAAAATTTGCTTTGATGATGAGCCTATGCCTGTTACATATGGTAGTGATCATGATTGGGAAAAGCACACTACTTTTGATATTGAAAACGATGAATATAGAAATCTCTAAACTTGTGGATGATGTGTTTGAAAATCCTTTTTCTACTGATGATTATATGCTTGATACATCTCCTGCTAGTAAAAATGATGATATGTTTACAAATGAACACTTATGGGAGGATAACTATTCTATTGTTTATGATGATATTATTCTTCCTATATATGATGATTACAATGATGAATATGATATTTTCAGTCCACCTACTATTGAGGAGAAAATTTATTTTGATGATACTATGCCTCCTATATTTGATGATTATGGTGATGAGAATAATAATGATAGCTATTTTGTTGAATTTTCTCCCACTACTATTAATAAGAATGACTATGCTTATGTGGAGAGTATTAATTCTTTTATGCATGTGGCTCGTGATAAGAATGTTTTATGTGAAAGATATATTGTTAATTTTATTCATGATGCTACTGAAAGTTATTATGAGATAGGGAAACATAGTCTTAAACATCTCAACAATATCAAGTTTCCTCTCTTTATGTTGAAATTTTTGAAGTTGTACTTGTTGTGCTTTCCTATGCTAGCATCTTTGTGCTTTATTGACTTGTTTTTCTAGAAGATTCGTTTTCATAGGAAGTGGGTTAGACTTAATTTTTTTTTACATTTGCTTCTGGATGCTCTCTTTTTCTTCAATTCATATTTCTCATGTGGGCATCTTCTCAAATTATCATGCCTAGCTAAAAGGCTTTAAAGAAAAGCGCTTGCGGGAGATAACCCGTTTTATTTCTCCATTTTCAACCCATTTTTCGTTGTTTATTTTTGTTTTCTTTGCACCTGGGTGTTTTCTATTTCCTTAGCAACCCCGCTGTATATTTTCTTTTGTGTCTTTGTTGAGCCATGTCGCACCCGGACTTCTAGAGGATACACACAGCCCGCTAAATAGTAGATAATTGGCTTACGGGGCCTACCTGCACCCGCATCTCAATATGAGTAGGTCAACACGTAAACGTGTGACAACCATCCTCTACTATTCATCGTCTGTGAAACCATCCAATAGGAATCCGAATACTTCCATTTACGTACTTCATAACATACACACATGGTACTTCAACGGCATTTGAACAAGTGATACCACAACAAATCTCTAAGACACAAAGAAATAGAAATAAGTGGCAAAAGCTCTCACTAGAGCATAGATAGCAAATACAGTCATGCAGAGGACACATGTCCCAACAAGTCATCATTACATCACAGCGGAAGCATCCAAAGTGTCTGAGTACAGACAAGATCCAAATAGGCCTAAGAGGCCGGAAACGAAAAGAACGGAGCCCATCCACGAAGTCTCGGATCCTGCCCGGGTCCGCTATCTACTCGTCAGCAGCCTCGTCATACTCCACGTAGTAGCCACCATGGGGATCCTCGGAAACGTAGTCTGCAGAACCAGCAGCCCCAAAGGGGTCAGTACGAACGAGTACTGGCAAGCAAGACGCACAAGATACCAAAGTATAACCGACAACACCCAGTACAGATGCTTTGGGTTCAACGGAAGATAGGTGATACAAAGGTGCGGCAGCGGGCTGCACTAACCAACTACAGAGACATGCTACAACATCCGGCTAAAAGAAAGGGATAAGATAGCGCATTGGAGCCAACTACCACTACCCTCAAACAAACCCATCCTGGATCTCGCCCCTTATCCAAAGAAGCAATCCGAGGATAACCCACACAGTTGGATTAATGAAGGTTCAGGTTATTGTGTCAATATGCCTATTACTAGTCAATTTATTATTAATTAGGTGTAAGTTGTCTAATCCTTGTTAGCCAGCCCTATCACCAAGTCATCCATAACCGCGGACAACACGGCTTCTCGAGAAGATTTAACCCTGCAGGGATGCACCAATTTGGCCGTACACGTAAGAATAACCCGCCAGGCGGGGATCAAACCCACCAAGCAGGCCACTCAACACAACCCAACTCTTCTTCGCATCAAGCCCAAAGAACCCCGTGCAATTGAGCGCACGGCTAATCAAGCCCCACGAAGAAAAGGGGACCCTCATAGCACTCTAAGAACATGTCTCCCTAAATGACGACTACAAAAGTTACCACCCTGGCGCCAAGGGTTCGCACCTGCATATGCATGCGGCAAATGGAAAACCCGAACTAAATGAGGCGATTTGGACGAGATGCGAATCGAATCAAAGTTGCGGGGGGCGCCCATACACGCTTCCCACATGCGGTTAGCGCGCTCATCATGGATCTAGAGGACAAGAACTTTTCCTGAGTTTGACACTAGCAGGCCTCAAAACCATACTCGGCCTCCTGCCGGTGCCTTATCATCAAATTAGCATTACCTCAAACATTAACAGGTTGTTGTTTAAAACATCGAGCCCCCAGAACATAATAAATATGGTAAAAGAAATAACGGACATCAGACTCGAGCACAAACAACCCTAAGCATGCTAGTAAGACACAGGCAACAGGCAACAGGGTTATAGGTGTGGAGGTGAGGCTATATCAAGGTTACAGGATAACATGTGATAGGATCGGAACACAAGCAACGAATCATAAGGCTAGCAGATTAGACAACGGAAAGTATCGGTATCAAGTGTGGAACAGACACCATGGTTCATGTGAGTGAATACTTGCCTGCAAACTCAGTAGCCTGGTACTGGGCTAACTCCTCTGAAGTGGTATCGTAAACCTCGTCTGTCTCAACGTCGTCGTCTATTCGAGAAGAAGCAAACAAACAACGAAGAGAGACGGACAATCAATAACATGGCATAATTCACAAACATGTGATGATGCATGACATTTTAATAGGTGCATCAAAATAAACTAGTAGACATTATAACCAATATTAAATGGACCCATATGCAATTGAATTGCATTTGGTAAAAGTCCATAGCATAAATTGAGGGTTTAATGAATTACAACTAAGCATTTTGTTGAAGTGGATTAAATGCATGAGAGATGGTAGAAATAGCAAGGAAATAGCGTTAGCTTCAACTAGACATTTTATTTGTCAAATTTGGGGTTTTAACGATTAAGTTATGCACTTTAGCATTTTAATTAAAATAAAATCAGTACTGAAATTAGTGCAACATTTAGTTTCTCAAAACATTTATTTTATTGCATATTTGGATAGAGCATGTAATTCTGATTGGAAAACATGTATTACTTTTTGAATTTGGAATTAATATGAATAAGTTATGAATTAAACAAGTTTAAATGCATTAAACAAAGAATTATTGTTTTCAGCAATTTACATTATTCAAAACAGACAAAAAAGTTTATATTTGGAAAGCTTATTTAATTCTGCATGGAAAACATATTTAGTTTGCTCCAATTGGAATTTGTATGCCCAAGATATGATTTTTGCAATGTTTAAAGCATTTAACAAATAATAATTGTTTTCAGCATTTTAAATTATTCAAAACCAGAAATAAAATTGATATTAGTGTAGAGCATTTAAAATTGAATGGATTTCATGTTTTAAGTTTTCTGTTTTGAGCAAATATGCAAAAGATATGAATTTTAGAAGTTTTAATTAAATTCTGGAATTTAAAAAAAGAGGCCAGAGACTTTTGTCACGCAGGGCAGACCTGCCCTGGGTCACTGACCAGTGGGCCAGCACCCAGCTGGCGCCTGCCTGGCGTGCGAGTGTGGGCTGGCGTGGCCTCCACGTCGCTGACGCGTGGGGCCCGCGTGCGCGCGTGGCAAAGGGAGAAAAAAGGGGCCTTTTAAACCGCGCGAGGGGGGATCGAACCCTCGCCCTCGGGCGTGCGCGCGTGGGACGTGTGCCACTGGGCTACTGCGCTTATTTGATGGATTTGGGGTGGCTTGGGCTTTTGAGTGGGCCGGTGCGGAAAACTGTACTGAACAAATGTTCAGTACTGAACCCAGACGAGGACGAACGGACGGCGAACAGACTGCAGCGGTCGTTGCTGATCCTCATCGCCTACGCGAGCTCGACGGTGCGAGCGGCAACTGGACGTGCTGCTGCTGTGTGGAGAGTGCGTGTGCATGTTGTAGGAAGCAAGGAGCAACGGGAGCAGCAGTTCACGCACAGCAGTACGCGTGCCAGGCTGCAAGCTTGCGCCCATGGCGGACGGGAAACAAACGGATGATGGTGTGACATACAGTATGCAATCGGGGCAGAAAACAGCGGGAATCGGGAGGTACGCTCACCGGGAAGGGTTTGTCGCAGACGAACATGCTCGAGGGCGACCGGCGGCCGCGAATTCCGTCGGAGAAAGGGGCTGGCCGGCGAGGAAGAAGAGGACGACGACAGTGATGTAGTTGTTCTCCTGCCAATTCCTTGTGCGCAGAGGATGTGGATGTCGGCACGAAGCTGCTGCCAGGTTCAGCTCGGCTTGAGGTAGACCATGGCGGCGGGACAACGGCGACGTGCTCCGGGTCCTCCCTCTCGGTTCAGAAAAAGCAGAGAAATATAGAAACAGGGGAAAAGGAATAAGATGGCGGCGGCATGAGGGAGAGGGGAAGGGGAGGCCTACGGTTTGGGTTGCCCTCGGGGGGTAGATAAGGAGGGGGTGCGGAGACGTGGAGGCTTCTCCTCCACGGGAAGGAGCACGCCTTCTGCCTGTGCGTCCGTACGAGGAAGAAGACGCTAGGGGGCTTGGGCCTGGGGTCGTAGGTGGCTGACTGGGCCTTGTTGGCCCAGTTCGGCTGCCTCCCCCAGCCCCTTTAAGTTTTATTTCTTTTTTCTTTCTTCTCCTTTTTTTTGTAGAAAAGAAAAGAGGAGGAAATAAGGGGTTTTTGGGACCCTAAAAATTATGGTGTTAATTTTTATAAGTTCCTTACTGAAAATGCCCAGTTGCACCAACTTTGTTTTTTCCAAATTTTAAATATTTGTTGCTGTTTGGAATTTAAATGAATTTGCTTGAATTTTGCAATAATTGAATTATTTGAAAGCTTAACCAAGTCAATTATGTGAAAATTCAAGTTTATGGAAGCAATTGATTTGTTTCTGTTAGTGATTTATTTTGAAAACATTGGAACATACCAAGTATGAACCAATTGGTTTGAAATTGAATTGAATTTCAAATTGAAACACATGCCACATGCAATGCTTATGATGACATGATGCATTAACATAAATTAACAAGAAGCAAAACATTCTAAGGTTGTTTTCATACTTGGGATGTTACAAAACGCCCCCCTTGAAGGAATCGCGCCCCGAGATTCCTACTGAGAAGAGAAAAGGTCCGGATACTTCTTGCGAAGATCCTTTTCGGTCTCCCACGTTGCCTCTTTATCGGAATGATGAGACCACTGCACTTTTAAGAACTTGGTGCTCTTGTTGCGAGTTTTGCACTCGGTTTCATCGAGAATGCGAATAGGATGCTCTTCATAAGAGAGGTCTTCTTGCAGTTCAATGGAATCATGATCAACTGCACGACCTGGATCTTTGAAGCACTTCTTGAGCTGTGACACGTGAAAGACATCGTGCACCTTGGACAGCTTTTCTGGAAGTTCAAGACGATAGGCATTTTCTACACGCCTTGAGAGAATGTTTGTAGCATCCCAAATTTTAATAAAGATGGAATACCTGTGTTATTATGCTAGTCCCTGGATCAATTGCTAGCACCACAGTACAAAATGAAATATCATGCAAATGCATCAAATTCTATTACATCGCATGATCCAGTCTTTACAAAATAGGATTACAACTTGCATAGTCTTAGAAGACTAGAAGATTAGAAAGAAATACAGCGGAAAACATAGTTCAACATTGAGCCCATCTTCTTCATGTGCCACAGGCAAAACATGTTGGCAATAGTCTCGAGATCCTAAACGAAATCCTCACTCGTCTTCAGAAACATCTGCAATATGGAATATGCAGCCACAAGGGAGTCAATACAATTTAATGTATTGGCAAGTAACACTATGGTGGATATAAATGGCAAGACTAATACTACATGCTCATTTGGCTGAGTGGAGTTTTGGCTAAGTTTGCATAAAGCCAGTTTTCTCCTATCACTTTTGTAAAACAAACTTTTCTTTTCAAAGGGTGGCAACATTGGATTAAGATCCAAGCACCACAACTACTGTTCACTTGGTCAAAATTTTACTTATTGAAAATGGTGATGTGATTCTTCCGTCCTTCCTTGTCCAGCTGCTCATAGTTGTCCATAACCGGGGACACGGCTAAGATCTTAGTTTGTTGACTCTACAGAGCTTGTGCACTTTCACCTTCAGACCCAACTCAACCCAAACATCCTATACACCCTGAGTGCATTAAGGAAATGAGAAGAATCGAGACGAGATCTTTCAGAAGCAAGAATCCTACCCAATGGCAAGACCCGTTCCACCTATAATTATGCTACATCTGCTTGTCAAGCCCGGGCTGAACCCTCACAACTTAGTTGATCAAGACAGAGCCCATATGACTAAAGGCTGCACTGGAAGCAATCTAAACTTGGGGAACATCATAATCACTTTGTTCCTGGGTGGCATTCCTCAAGTGAACAACCCCTCGGGAAGACACTCAACTCTCATCAGCCAAACAACCAAATCCACCCAGGTGGTTCATTGAAGTTGTTACTTAGAATTTTTCCACAACATCAAGTAAGAATCATTTGTCACATTGCATAGCATCTATCAAGTTCTAAGGCTAGAAATAACAAGGATAAAAGAGATGGCTACACACTACTAGGACAATAGCATAGCATAATATAACTTAGTAAAAATTTCCTATCAATGCATACTACTCAAAAATCCACTAATGCATATAGAAAATAATGGGTAGTTGATGATGTGTTACTTGCCTTGTTGAAGTTGGTGAAGATATCACACTCTCTTCACAAAAGATCGTTGCTCTCCGTACAATCTATTCATTGACAACACAAAACCAAATAAACAAGCATCCTAACAAACAAACATACAAGTGTAGGAAACATACATAGCAACTAACATATCAAAAGGGGCTTAACCAAGTTGGTTAGGACAAGGTCTAGGTTTGAGTTGAAAGATTCATTCTCTAGTGGTCTCATTCTTGTTAAGGGAATTCCAATGGTTTACTTGGGAAGGACTAGGTTGAGTTTGATGTGATATAACTTTATTATAACCATACTTGTCGAGGAATTTCCAAGAGTTCACCAAGGATAAACATATTACTTCTTCAACTAAAGTAATACATGCAAACACTTGGTCATATTCACCTTCAAAAATATTTGAGTGACTATGTTAGTATTTTCCATTGTGGTTAGGGTAGGTCTACTAACTTCATCATCAAAGGGAAAAATATTACTAATTCTTGGGTTTTCCATTTTGGTCAATGGTTGGACAAAATAACTTGTTATTCTTCAACTTGTATGGATTGCTTCTAGACCTCATGTGATTGCCTTCTTGAAGATCATCTTCATGCTTCTATTGTAGTCTTGTTCCTTGGATGGATTCTTCTCTTGGTCTTGATAAATTCTTCAGGGCTTTCACTTCACTAATTGGTTTGGGTATGGGATGGGCACAAATATCACTAAGTCAATTTGAAAAGAAAGAAATGGAAGGGATACGAAGAGAGAGGAAGATGTTTTCTTCTGGGTTTCTTCACACTTGTCCTTCCTTGGGTTGCTTCTAGTTGTGGGGTCCAAGTCTTCTCTTCAAAATTCCTCTTATGATCTTCCTTGTAACTCTTCATATTGCCACCAAGTTGATAATGAAGTTTTCTTCTTGCTTGAGTCTTGATCTCCATTTTGCTGACTTGGTGAAATCTTGAAGCAAGAATTGGGGAGTGGAGAAGTAGATATAAAACTAAATTTCACTACTTGGTACTATATGTGATTGACACATTCTAAGGACTTGGCTTGGCCCCAAATAGCCATAACAACAAAGGTATACAATGATATAAACAACTCTAATACTTAACCAACTAGGTGGACTACTATGATGGAAGTTTAGCTAAAATTACATGGTCATGGTCCAAGGGTTTCCAAAATGGTTGGGCAAGGTTTTTCTGGTCCAAGGTTATCAAATGGAGCAATTTTGCAAAAGGAACTATATTGAAAATATTTATAGAAATTAATCTATGTCAAAAATACTAAAATAGACAACTAAACTTTAAATTCAATTTTAATTTGTTCAAATATTATTTTGGGAAGAGGATATGAAAGTACACATCCTAAGGTTTCCAAATATATTTTATTTGCAATTTTTGGATTTGTAGAATTTGAATTATGCCAAATTTCATCAAACAAGCATATTTGAATTTGAACAAATTTAAGTTTGTCAAATTTGAATTTGGCCAGTGCCAAAAGTTTCTAGATGTCAAGGGCTTTTCAAAAAGTCCAAGATTGCTAAATTTGGCTAAGTGGTTGAAAAGTTATGATGCTTCAAAGTTCTAGGGGCTAATCTGCAAAATTACAATTCTATTTTCTATTCGGAAATAAAATCAGACACTGGCTGGACCGAAAATGGCTTATCTGTCGCACGGTGCGGCAGACAGGGAGTGGGCTTGGGCTGGCTACGCGTTGCGCTGGGCGATGGATAAAAACTTAACGCGTACGCTGACGCGGCGCTCTCTGATTCGCCGATACATGTTCGGCTTTAGGATCTAATCACGGCCGTTTAAAACAGATCGGATGGACAGGGATGGCTAGGTCTTACCTCCGGCCGGAAAACGACTGCCGGCAATGGCGGGGACGGCGGTGCGACCTCGGGTGTGGACGATGGCGACGTTCCGTTGATCCTCGAGCTCAACGAAGACCATGAAGAGGTTCCACAGAGCATGACGACTCGAATGGCGACGACGGCGTCCACTACGGTGGCTCCTCTCGGTGGCGCGGTGGGTACCCGAGGCGTCCGGGGGATTCCTTCTCCGGCGAGGTCTTCCTCACCGCTATGCTGCTCCAAAACGACGCAAAAAAGACTCAAAACACTCGTATGGAAGCAAGGAGGCTAAAGGGAGTGGTCTTGGGCTCGGACATGCGCCAACCTCACCGGAATTTGACGAAAACGGCCGGCGGCGAATGTGCACTCCGGCGAGGAAATATAGTGAATTGGGGAATCGAAACGAAGAGGAGGGAGAGGGGAAATGGAGAGGAGGGAGGGGGCTTTAACGGGGAGGAAATGGGGCATCAAATGGGGCCTTCATTCGGGCGTAATCACGGCGAGAAATCAATGGCCGAAACGGCCATGGCAGTTTCTAAACGAGGAAGAAGATGATGACGTCATTGATGACGTCATCAATAATTTTTCTTTTATTCCTGTTTATTTGTTTTAATTATATCTTCTGTTTTATAAATCCAATTAACATGAAACCAATTTCTAAATTCTTAAAATTTCAAATGCTTTCCAACAATATAATTTTTGAAAACAATTCAACATATTTTATTTTTGAAATTTTGGAAATTTGAATAATTCTTTAATAGTCTCTTAATGTGATTTTTAATTCAAAAATTTATAAAATATGGTTATGGGTCAGTTACAATTTTAATGACATTCTAAATGTTGAAAGCAAAATTTTGAAAGTCATTTCATCTTGTTTTCACAATTTTATATTTGGAAAAATAAATAAAACACTAATAATACTTTAAGGCTATTTTAAAATTTATAAAATAATAAATTGATGTTATTATCTAAATAAAATTTCAAAGACATTTTACATGTCATATATTATTTTTGGAAAGTCATTTTAAAACTATTTTCAAATTTTATAATTTTAGGATATGAAGGATTTACTAATAGTAACTTAATGTTATTTAATTAGTTCATATCAAATAATTAATATTGTTGATCAATAATTTTAGGATAAAACCACATGTCATAAAATTGTTTTCAAAACCCTCTTTATGTTATTTTCAAAACAATTCATTTTATTCTCACACCTTCATGTTTAAAACTTGGAATAACAACTAAAAGTTATTACTAATAATTTTATTCTCCTCAAATACTTTTAAGGCCTAGAACTTTATTAAGGGTTACAAAACTTTGATTTTTTTTGCCATCCAATATCTTCAAAGTAATATTGGAGTTGTAAACCTTTTAGTTAAAGGTTTGTTGATGAAAAGATATTCCCTTTATATAATTAAGAAATTTATTTTTGAATAAGGTTGTAGGGTTTAATGAACATAGGCATACTTGGATTTCTAATTCCAATAAACTTGGTATAAGACCACATATTTCATTTTTGTTTGAGTTTTATTTGTTTTTGGTGACTTGTATTGTCATGAAAACAAAAGTTTCAAATTTTTGTGATTTTTGCATTTTCCAAAAATCAGGGATGTTACAGACTACCACCCTTAAAAGAAATCTCGTCCCGAGATTTGGGAAGGATAGAAGAAAGATTAGGTTTGGGTAACTGGTTTCCAGAACAACTGGGTGGGCTACCACCCTTAAAGAAGCTTTGGTGGGTAGTCTATTTTCATTAGATTGGAGTGTAGATTGATTTGAGATTGGCTTGAGTAGAACTTTCCTTCATGGTAGAGCTGTAGAACAACATAGGTATGTTGGACTACCTTTGACACTGAGGGGTCACTCTTTGGGTCTAACAAAAGATCAAGTTGAGAGGATTTCACAACATCATCTCATTATAATGGGAACACATTTCTCAGACATTCATTGTGGTTTATTACACTGGAAGAACTTCTAGGGAAAATAAATTTATTTTCAACATGAAGCTTTGCCTAAGATTCCTTCTTTCAGAAAGTCATGTTTCCTTCCTTCTCCCTTTGAGGGCATCCATTTGCATAGTGTCCTTTATCTCTGCATTTGAAGCAAGTCACTTGGCTGATGTCTCTATAGACATGATTGGGGTTCTTCTGAAGTTTCTTCTTCTTCCTTGGTGGAGTTAAATTGGACATCATATCTTCATACTGTTGCCCAGTATACTCAACTATGTTGGTTGAAGGCCTGGGTTTCTTGTTGGGACAATTTCTAGATAAATGTCCATCTTCTTCACAAGAATAGCAATTCTTGGTGGAGTGTTTGGATGAATATGGATGTGTTGTAGTCTTGGCTCCAGTATCCATCTTGACATGGTCCACCTGAATAGTATCCAGCTTGCGTTTTCCCTTCACATCTGGTTTTCCTAAGTTCTCTTGGATTGCACTAAGCATTTCCATTTTGGCTTGTTGTCCAACTTGTTTGTACCATGGGGTAAAGTGGACATTGTGTTGGAACATGTGTTGTTCCTTCACACAGAAAACAAGTAACTTGAGTGAAGTATCCTTCAATTGAGTTGTTTACATCACCATGGGGCCACTAATCTGGACAATCTTTGGAATAGTGTCCTATCTCTCCACAAGCTTTGCAGGCTATGAGTGTTGACAACATTTCTTCTTCTATCTCCTGGTTATCTCTAGTTATCAAAGGCTGATTGTCTTCACTATTGGCCAAGTTTTGGGACATCATCTTCACTATCTGTGATTGAGTATCCAACACTTGTTGCATTCCTGGTGTTAACTCCATATTGGGGTTGCTTGCTTGGTTCTGGGTCAACAGTTGTATCAGCTGAGTTTGAGCTTCTAGTAGCATCTGCATTGCTATTGAGTTCTCCGGGTTGTTGGCATTATGGCTAGGCATCTGTTTTGAGGTTTTAGGGAAGATGAGTAAAGGTTAGAAAGGATCTAAGAAGGTTCCTATCCAAACACAGCAGATCAAGGAAACTCATCTTACAAACAACACATAACAAACAATCTTCACACCAAACAACAAGGTTTTATAAAACAACTAATATTGTCATACCACACTCATTGGTATGATCAATACACTAACACGTTAACGTTGTTCTAACCAAGTAACTAGATTGGTGGTCTCATCTATATCTTCTCGAGCTTTTCTTCATATTCTTCTCTCCATGTCTTGAGGTGTTCTTGATTGTTGGGAAGTCTATGTTTTTCTTCAAATTCTTCAAAAATCTTGAGTGTAGGGCTTCATGTGGTGAAAATACTCCTTGCACTTCTTGGTATGATCATCAACATTCCTGTCTTGATGGTATTGAAACGGTAGGTCACCTAGAAAATTTTGAAGGTGAATAATAGATGAGATGATATGAGAAGAATCAAGATGATTGTTTTGTTTCTAGAAAGTTTGAACATAGAAAGTTTTCAATCCTAGGGTGATCAAGGGGTTATTAACAACTTGTTGCAAATTGGATATTCACTATAGTGAGAGATACTGGCACCCGCTAGCCAATCAGGGAACGGTCTCGTGTCCGTGGACACGTAAAGTTGTCCGGGCCGCTTCATCTCACTATGCCGCTAGGATCCAAAATACTCTAAGGAGATAATAACATGATCAAAAATGGCTTCCACACCTAAGGGTCTCGAATCCTACAGGCAACACAATGCTCTGATACCATTTTGTAGCATCCCAACTTTTAATAAAGATGGAATACCTGTGTTATTGTGCTAGTCCCTGGATCAATTGCTAGCACCACAGTACAAAATGAAATATCATGCAAATGCATCAAATTCTATTACATCGCATGATCCAGTCTTTACAAAATAGGATTACAACTTGCATAGTCTTAGAAGACTAGCAGAAAAGAAAGAAATACAGCAGAAAACATAGTACAACATTGAGCCCATCTTCTTCATGTGCCACATGCAAAACATGTTGGTGATAGTCTCGAGATCCTAAACGAAATCCTCACTCGTCTTCAGAAACATCTGCAATATGGAATATGCAGCCACAAGGGAGTCAATACAATTTAATGTATTGGCAAGTAACACTATGGTGGATATAAATGGCAAGACTAATACTACATGCTCATTTGGCTGAGTGGAGTTTTGGCTAAGTTTGCATAAAGCCAGTTTTCTCCTATCACTTTTGTAAAACAAACTTTTCTTTTCAAAGGGTGGCAACATTGGATTAAGATCCAAGCACCACAACTACTGTTCACTTGGTCAAAATTTTACTTATTGAAAATGGTGATGTGATTCTTCCGTCCTTCCTTGTCCAGCTGCTCATAGTTGTCCATAACCGGGGACACGGCTAAGATCTTAGTTTGTTGACTCTACAGAGCTTGTGCACTTTCACCTTCAGACCCAACTCAACCCAAACATCCTATACACCCTGAGTGCATTAAGGAAATGAGAAGAATCGAGACGAGATCTTTCAGAAGCAAGAATCCTACCCAATGGCAAGACCCGTTCCACCTATAATTATGCTACATCTGCTTGTCAAGCCCGGGCTGAACCCTCACAACTTAGTTGATCAAGACAGAGCCCATATGACTAAAGGCTGCACTGGAAGCAATCTAAACTTGGGGAACATCATAATCACTTTGTTCCTGGGTGGCATTCCTCAAGTGAACAACCCCTCGGGGAGACACTCAACTCTCATCAGCCAAACAACCAAATCCACCCAGGTGGTTCATTGAAGTTGTTACTTAGAATTTTTCCACAACATCAAGTAAGAATCATTTGTCACATTGCATATCATCTATCAAGTTCTAAGGCTAGAAATAACAAGGATAAAAGAGATGGCTACACACTACTAGGACAATAGCATAGCATAATATAACTTAGTAAAAAATTCCTATCAATGCATACTACTCAAAAATCCACTAATGCATATAGAAAATAATGGGTAGTTGATGATGTGTTACTTGCCTTGTTGAAGTTGGTGAAGATATCACACTCTCTTCACAAAAGATCGTTGCTCTCCGTACAATCTATTCATTGACAACACAAAACCAAATAAACAAGCATCCTAACAAACAAACATACAAGTGTAGGAAACATACATAGCAACTAACATATCAAAAGGGGCTTAACCAAGTTGGTTAGGACAAGGTCTAGGTTTGAGTTGAAAGATTCATTCTCTAGTGGTCTCATTCTTGTTAAGGGAATTCCAATGGTTTACTTGGGAAGGACTAGGTTGAGTTTGATGTGATATAACTTTATTATAACCATACTTGTCGAGGAATTTCCAAGAGTTCACCAAGGATAAACATATTACTTCTTCAACTAAAGTAATACATGCAAACACTTGGTCATATTCACCTTCAAAAATATTTGAGTGACTATGTTAGTATTTTCCATTGTGGTTAGGGTAGGTCTACTAACTTCATCATCAAAGGGAAAAATATTACTAATTCTTGGGTTTTCCATTTTGGTCAATGGTTGGACAAAATAACTTGTTATTCTTCAACTTGTATGGATTGCTTCTAGACCTCATGTGATTGCCTTCTTGAAGATCATCTTCATGCTTCTATTGCAGTCTTGTTCCTTGGATGGATTCTTCTCTTGGTCTTGATAAATTGTTCAGGGCTTTCACTTCACTAATTGGTTTGGGTATGGGATGGGCACAAATATCACTAAGTCAATTTGAAAAGAAAGAAATGGAAGGGATAGGAAGAGAGAGGAAGATGTTTTCTTCTGGGTTTCTTCACACTTATACTTCCTTGGGTTGCTTCTAGTTGTGGGGTCCAAGTCTTCTCTTCAAAATTCCTCCTATGATCTTCCTTGTAACTCTTCATATTGCCACCAAGTTGATAATGAAGTTTTCTTCTTGCTTGAGTCTTGATCTCCATTTTGCTGACTTGGTGAAATCTTGAAGCAAGAATTGGGGAGTGGAGAAGTAGATATAAAACTAAATTTCACTACTTGGTACTATATGTGATTGACACATTCTAAGGACTTGGCTTGGCCCCAAATAGCCATAACAACAAAGGTATACAATGATATAAACAACTCTAATACTTAACCAACTAGGTGGACTACTATGATGGAAGTTTAGCTAAAATTACATGGTCATGGTCCAAGGGTGTCCAAAATGGTTGGGCAAGGTTTTTCTGGTCCAAGGTTATCAAATGGAGCAATTTTGCAAAAGGAACTATATTGAAAATATTTATAGAAATTAATCTATGTCAAAAATACTAAAATAGACAACTAAACTTTAAATTCAATTTTAATTTGTTCAAATATTATTTTGGGAAGAGGATATGAAAGTACACATCCTAAGGTTTCCAAATATAATTTATTTGCAATTTTTGGATTTGTAGAATTTGAATTATGCCAAATTTCATCAAACAAGCATATTTGAATTTGAACAAATTTAAGTTTGTCAAATTTGAATTTGGCCAGTGCCAAAAGTTTCTAGATGTCAAGGGCTTTTCAAAAAGTCCAAGATTGCTAAATTTGGCTAAGTGGTTGAAAAGTTATGATGCTTCAAAGTTCTAGGGGCTAATCTGCAAAATTACAATTCTATTTTCTATTCGGAAATAAAATCAGACACTGGCTGGACCGAAAATGGCTTATCTGTCGCACGGTGCGGCAGACAGGGAGTGGGCTTGGGCTGGCTACGCGTTGCGCTGGGCGATGGATAAAAACTTAACGCGTACGCTGACGCGGCGCTCTCTGATTCGCCGATACATGTTCGGCTTTAGGATCTAATCACGGCCGTTTAAAACAGATCGGACGGACAGGGATGGCTAGGTCTTACCTCCGGCCGGAAAACGACTGCCGGCAATGGCGGGGACGGCGGTGCGACCTCGGGTGTGGACGATGGCGATGTTCCGTTGATCCTCGAGCTCAACGAAGACCATGAAGAGGTTCCACAGAGCACGGCGACTCGAATGGCGACGACGGCGTCCACTACGGTGGCTCCTCTCGGTGGCGCGGTGGGTACCCGAGGCGTCCGGGGGATTCCTTCTCCGGCGAGGTCTTCCTCACCGCTATGCTGCTCCAAAACGACGCAAAAAAGACTCAAAACACTCGTATGGAAGCAAGGAGGCTAAAGGGAGTGGTCTTGGGCTCGGACATGCGCCAACCTCACCGGAATTTGACAAAAACGGCCGGCGGCGAATGTGCACTCCGGCGAGGAAATATAGTGGATTGGGGAATCGAAACGAAGAGGAGGGAGAGGGGAAATGGAGAGGAGGGAGGGGGCTTTAACGGGGAGGAAATGGGGCATCAAATGGGGCCTTCATTCGGGCGTAATCACGGCGAGAAATCAATGGCCGAAACGGCCATGGCAGTTTCTAAACGAGGAAGAAGATGATGACGTCATTGATGACGTCATCAATGATTTTTCTTTTATTCCTGTTTATTTGTTTTAATTATATCTTCTGTTTTATAAATCCAATTAACATGAAACCAATTTCTAAATTCTTAAAATTTCAAATGCTTTCCAACAATATCATTTTTGAAAACAATTCAACATATTTTATTTTTGAAATTTTGGAAATTTGAATAATTCTTTAATAGTCTCTTAATGTGATTTTTAATTCAAAAATTTATAAAATATGGTTATGGGTCAATTACAATTTTAATGACATTCTAAATGTTGAAAGCAAAATTTTGAAAGTCATTTCATCTTGTTTTCACAATTTTATATTTGGAAAAATAAATAAAACACTAATAATACTTTAAGGCCATTTTAAAATTTATAAAATAATAAATTGATGTTATTATCTAAATAAAATTTCAAAGACATTTTACATGTCATATATTATTTTTGGAAAGTCATTTTAAAACTATTTTCAAATTTTATAATTTTAGGATATGAAGGATTTACTAATAGTAACTTAATGTTATTTAATTAGTTCATATCAAATAATTAATATTGTTGATCAATAATTTTAGGATAAAACCACATGTCATAAAATTGTTTTCAAAACCCTCTTTATGTTATTTTCAAAACAATTCATTTTATTCTCACACCTTCATGTTTAAAACTTGGAATAACAACTAAAAGTTATTACTAATAATTTTATTCTCCTCAAATACTTTTAAGGCCTAGAACTTTATTAAGGGTTACAAAACTTTGATATTTTTTTTCCATCCAATATCTTCAAAGTAATATTGGAGTTGTAAACCTTTTAGTTAAAGGTTTGTTGATGAAAAGATATTCCCTTTATATAATTAAGAAATTTATTTTTGAATAAGGTTGTAGGGTTTAATGAACATAGGCATACTTGGATTTCTAATTCCAATAAACTTGGTATAAGACCACATATTTCATTTTTGTTTGAGTTTTATTTGTTTTTGGTGACTTGTATTGTCATGAAAACAAAAGTTTCAAATTTTTGTGATTTTTGCATTTTCCAAAAATCAGGGATGTTACAGACTACCACCCTTAAAAGAAATCTCGTCCCGAGATTTGGGAAGGATAGAAGAAAGATTAGGTTTGGGTAACTGGTTTCCAGAACAACTGGGTGGGCTACCACCCTTAAAGAAGCTTTGGTGGGTAGTCTATTTTCATTAGATTGGAGTGTAGATTGATTTGAGATTGGCTTGAGTAGAACTTTCCTTCATGGTAGAGCTGTAGAACAACATAGGTATGTTGGACTACCTTTGACACTGAGGGGTCACTCTTTGGGTCTAACAAAAGATCAAGTTGAGAGGATTTCACAACATCATCTCATTATAATGGGAACACATTTCTCAGACATTCATTGTGGTTTATTACACTGGAAGAACTTCTAGGGAAAATAAATTTATTTTCAACATGAAGCTTTGCCTAAGATTCCTTCTTTCACAAAGTCATGTTTCCTTCCTTCTCCCTTTGAGGGCATCCATTTGCATAGTGTCCTTTATCTCTGCATTTGAAGCAAGTCACTTGGCTGATGTCTCTATAGACAGGATTGGGGTTCTTCTGAAGTTTCTTCTTCTTCCTTGGTGGAGTTAAATTGGACATCATATCTTCATACTGCTGCCCAGTATACTCAACTATGTTGGTTGAAGGCCTGGGTTTCTTGTTGGGACAATTTCTAGATAAATGTCCATCTTCTTCACAAGAATAGCAATTCTTGGTGGAGTGTTTGGATGAATATGGATGTGTTGTAGTCTTGGCTCCAGTATCCATCTTGACATGGTCCACCTGAATAGTATCCAGCTTGCGTTTTCCCTTCACATCTGGTTTTCCTAAGTTCTCTTGGATTGCACTAAGCATTTCCATTTTGGTTGTTGTCCAACTTGTTTGTACCATGGGGTAAAGTGGACATTGTGTTGGAACATGTGTTGTTCCTTCACACAGAAAACAAGTAACTTGAGTGAAGTGTCCTTCAATTGAGTTGTTTACATCACCATGGGGCCACTCATCTGGACAATCTTTGGAATAGTGTCCTATCTCTCCACAAGCTTTGCAGGCTATGAGTGTTGACAACATTTCTTCTTCTATCTCCTGGTTATCTCTAGTTATCAAAGGCTGATTGTCTTCACTATTGGCCAAGTTTTGGGACATCATCTTCACTATCTGTGATTGAGTATCCAACACTTGTTGCATTCCTGGTGTTAACTCCATATTGGGGTTGCTTGCTTGGTTCTGGGTCAACAGTTGTATCAGCTGAGTTTGAGCTTCTAGTAGCATCTGCATTGCTATTGAGTTCTCCGGGTTGTTGGCATTATGGCTAGGCATCTGTTTTGAGGTTTTAGGGAAGATGAGTAAAGGTTAGAAAGGATCTAAGAAGGTTCCTATCCAAACACAGCAGATCAAGGAAACTCATCTTACAAACAACACATAACAAACAATCTTCACACCAAACAACAAGGTTTTATAAAACAACTAATATTGTCATACCACACTCATTGGTATGATCAATACACTAACACGTTAACGTTGTTCTAACCAAGTAACTAGATTGGTGGTCTCATCTATATCTTCTCGAGCTTTTCTTCATATTCTTCTCTCCATGTCTTGAGGTGTTCTTGATTGTTGGGAAGTCTATGTTTTTCTTCAAATTCTTCAAAAATCTTGAGTGTAGGGCTTCATGTGGTGAAAATACTCCTTGCACTTCTTGGTATGATCATCAACATTCCTGTCTTGATGGTATTGAAAAGGTAGGTCACCTAGAAAATTTTGAAGGTGAATAATAGATGAGATGATATGAGAAGAATCAAGATGATTGTTTTGTTTCTAGAAAGTTTGAACATAGAAAGTTTTCAATCTGTCGTGGTGGTGTCACGGCAGATGCCATGGGATGGCTAATGATGTGGGGACGATGGACGCTGGAGGTGTCCGGGGAGGGATCACGCGACGAGTAGCCGCGTGAGGTAAGATCCACACAATACAAACAACATGATGTACCCAGGTTCAGGGCCCTCGTGAGGAGGTAAAACCCCTACTCCTGCCTTTCTCTATGTATTACGATGTCTCTCCGAGTAGCCACAGTACAAATGGTATCACTACCGAGTAGCCTCTCTCCCCTCTCCGAGTAGAGCTAGGTTAAGAACTTAGGGTTTCTAGGGTTTCCGAATGAACCTCTGAGAGCATGTATGGGAGCGTCCCTCGCGCAGGAGGCGGCGGGGCACCTTATATACATGGTGCCCAGCCGGATACGTCCAAATCTAGACAAGTGTCGACATAGTGTGCACATCGTCCTTTCTCCGAGTACCCGCTGACAGCTTTGGTCGTTGATCTTGTCTGCTTCTGTAAAGTCGTTGGGCAAAACTAGGGGACAGACTGGTATCACTGTACCTAGGCACAGAGTAGGCCCCCCTTATCCTGCCACCGACTGCTTCCATGCTGTCACTGTCAGGCAGGCCGTCCCCACGTGAACAGTAGTTCGAATGCTGCCAAGTACGGACCCAGGATACGCGGGATCCTGTGTCAGAACGGCTCCTTTGACTTCCTGCCCGAGTATTTTCCCGCCAAAGGTTCCCGCCAATTGTACTCGGGCCAAACCTTCTACTCGTCAGGGCAGAACTTGATTGATATCTCCTTCTGGCCATCTTGAGGTGAGACCGAGTAGCAGTCGACCGGGTAGCGAGTACCCGGTAGTCGGCTACTCGACCAAACCTCTCTTCTGTAAGCGGCCTTTACCACCTGTCTTTACCCTACTCGGGGGTAACCCCCCGACAGCAGTCCCCGAAGCTGGTTGAGTCTTGCGAACTTGTTCACTAGACTCTGCCAGCTTAAAACCAGCCTCTGCATCTCAGCCACCGAACCTCAAGATGCCGAGTAGGTCCTCCGAGTAGCTATCTGAAAAGTACCTTGAGTTTCCTCTCTTCCGAGTAGCACTTGCTCTCTACTCTGTAACCGAGTAAAAAGACTTAGCGAAATTTCGCAAACTGAGCCTCTGCAGCGCAGAGCAACATCCAGCCCTTCACGCAGGCATTGCCCACGTGTCAAGCATCCACGACCTCGTCGTTTGGTTGCCCAGGACACGACGCCACGCGTCCAGTTTTCACGCTGTGGGCCCACCGGTCGTCATGTCCCATCACGCGCAATTACTGGCCACGATCTGATGGTGGGATCAAATGCGGCCGTTACGCGCGCAGCCCGCGTTTGTGTGCGTTTCTAGCCGGCCACAGGACCCACCACACGCCACAGTCGATCCCACTACCGCGGTGGTAACGGTAATCTCGCGAGGGAGATATAAATACCCCCGCGGTAACTTCCTTTTCTTCTTCCCTGCACTTTTCCCCTTCTGCCTCTTGTTCTTCTTCGCCACCGAGCCCTCCGCCGCCGCGCAAGCTTCCGCGCCGCCGCGGACTCACTCCACCGAGCAACTCCACTCGAAAATCATCCACTCCTCCCACTCGCAACGATGGCCAAGGCTAGCTGGGCCGGTTCCTCCGTCACCAATGCCAATCTCGCCTGGCTCGTGACCAGCAGAAGGGTTCCCCCCGGCGTGGAGTGCCGGGCACCCGACGACGAGGTTGTGCCAGCTCCGCGGGACGGCGAGCGGGTGGTCTTCATGTCGCACTTCGAGCGCGGCTTCGGACTGCCCGCCTCCGACTTCCTGCGCAAATTCCTCGACCACTTCGGGCTGCAGATGCATCATCTGCCGCCCAACGCGGTCGTCTTCCTCGCCTACCACGCGGTGGTCTGCGAGGCTTTCCTCGGCATCAGGCCCACGACTGATACGTGGCTCAGGTATTTCAATCTTCGCCAGCAGTCAGTCGGGAAGAAAGACGCCGCAGGCATCGGCCGCGCCACCGACACGGGCTGTGACATGATGGTGCAGCGGACCGGGACGAATCATCCCCGCATCCAGGGGCTGGATTCCTGCCGAATGTGGCAGCAGTCGTTCTTCTACGTCAAGAATGTCCCCGCCACGGAAGGAGGTGTGGTTGATGATCGAATCAACCTGCCCGCTTGGAGGAATCGTGCTCCACTCGGGTCGAACTGGAAGGAGAAGCCTACCATCGACGAAATCGCCATCGAGATAGAAGACAGACTCGGCGAGCTGAAGAAACTGGGCCTCAAGAACGATGACCCGGTGGTGTGCTGGATTAAGCGCCGAGTGCTCCCTCTGCAGGAGCGCTGCCATCTCATGTGTTACATGGGAGGCTCCCGCGACTGCACCAGGACCACCACCATCGAAATCGACGACGTCGACGTTGCTTATCATGCCAAGAACATTCTGAAGACAAGCCTTAGCGAGAAGTGGCGGTATGGTTTCGTCCCATACAGCCGCACGCAACCGATTGCCCGGGTACGTTGTTCCTTCTCTGCTTTCGCCTTTGCTTCCCGAGTAGATAACTTCCCTTTCCGCCCCGACTAGCAATCACCTGGTGCACCGAGTAGAGCACTTAGTCGACTCGCGCTTAGGCTTAGTATGCTTTGTGTATGCACGCCTATCCGGGTAGAACACTTAGAAAACTGTGTAGGCTTAGTGTGCTTTGTGTTTGCACGCCTATCCGAGTAGAGTTTCATCCTGATACTCGGTTGACTTATGATCCTTCTCTGTCTTTCAGACTCTTACTCGACAGTTGATTGAGAGTCGCGAAGTTTTTGAGGACAACTGGTTCGCCGATCGCGAGGAGGATGACATGCTGCCTTCTGATGACGCGGAACAGCGCAGCCCCGTTCCCGACAAGCGCGATGCTCTCCGCACTTGGTCGGATGAAGGCTCTCATGGTATTGTTATTTTCATCTTGTTTGTTTCTGAGAAACACCAACCCCTTGCATTGCTGTTTCTGATTCTTCCTTCTTCTCTTCTGAATTTCTCAGATGAGGCCGCTGCGGAGAAGGACGACGAGGATGAGGACGAGAACGAGGGCGATGCGCCCCTTGTCGTCCAACCTCTGTCTACTGCCCCTCCCGAAACCCGCAAGCGGACCGGCAGCGAAGCGCAGGCACCTCCAGCCAAGAAGAGGAAGCCCGCCGAGAAGGAGGAGGCCGCCGAGAAGAAGAAGAAGGTTACTGTCAAGAAACCCCGACGACAGCTTAAATCCACCACTGCGTGAGTTCTCTTCTCGTTTGCCCTCCTTCTCGCGTAGTACTGTTTTCTCCCAAATCTTCTTCCAATCCCTGACTTCTTTCTTCTCTGCAGTCCTGCCATGGATGCGAACGCCGCCTTTGCGTCCGGCCAAGGCAGGGAGACAGCAGTACCCCTGATCGACCTCGTTGACGACGAGAACGACGCCACCAATGCTGCTACCACCAACGCACAGGCTAGTGATGCTCAAGGAGCAGAACCAGAGCCATCAGCACAAGATAGCACCATTCATGAAGAGAGACCCCCTTCTCCTCCGGCTAGCAACGCCGAGGAGAACCAAGAACAAGAAACGCAAGACGCCGCCGCCCTTGAGCGGCCTGAAGCACAGCAAGAGCAGCCCACCACCGAGGCTGCTGCACAAGGAAACATCACCGCCGAGCAGCTGACGCAAGACGACACCGCCGCGGATGCTACCATAGCAGATGTCTACCCACTGCCAGGCGGCGCACCGAGTAGTGTTCAGCCAGGAGCTGCACCGGGCGACGGATCTGCGGCGCCACCAACTGCGCAAGGCCCTACACCACCAACTGTGCAAGGCCCTACACCACCAACTTCCTCCTCGTCGCCACAGAGCAAGGACACATCCAGCCCTCCTGGGCGAGTAACCAGGCAACGGGCCCTTGATGCTCTGAGGGATTACTGTTCCGATAAAGGCCTTTCTGAGAAGGAAGCTGCCGATAAGGAGGCTGCTGAGAAGGCCAAGGCCGAGGAGGTCAAAGCTGAGAAAGAAGCTGCTGAGAGAGCCAAGGCCGAGCAGAAGAAAGTCAGGGCTGAGCAGAAGAAGGCCGAGAAGCAAGCTGCCGAGAAAGCAGTCGCCGAGAAGGCAAAGGCCAAGACTGACGGGAAGAAACCCGAGGATCTCGAGAAGCAGGGAATCGAGAAGGAGCACATGAAGAAAAGGGCTAGAGACCAGAGTACACCCTCCAGCGGAGCGCTCGTGATCCGCGACTCCGGCCCGATTCCTGCTGCGCTCTCTGTGGACGCTCGCGCTGCTGGCCAGCCTTGCTACCCGGAGTATATGATCGAGGTTAGCCAACAGCACACCATCGGCTTCCCTCCCCAAGATAAAGCTTTAGCTATTCAGAAGGGAAGGAAAGTTGTAGCCAGGAATACTCCTCCCTTCGATCCAGCTCAAAACAAACCCGTCAATATTGCTTCTCGGGGAGCCCAAGACAAGCCAATAACCTCCAAGGGTCTTGAGCAGGTACTGGACACTGTTGGCCACATCAGCGCCAAGTGGGACAGCAGGGTTCTCGGAGAGGAGAAGTGGCACGGCTTGACCCTTGGCTCCGTCGACCACTACCGCGTGGAGTGGAACAAGATCGACCTGGGACACCAGCCCATGTCCGTCTCCACTGATACCGCAACCCTCGCAGCCAAGATGTTCTTGCACCGCAAGAACGCCGAAGATATCGAACAGAGCTACGCAGTAAGTCTTTTTTGCCTTTTTCGAGTTGAATTTTCTTCTCTTCTACTCGCCTTTCTTCTTTCTTACCATCACCCCCAGTCCCCGAGATTTGGGTCGAGTAGATGGATACTCTCCGAGTAGCCTCCTACTCGGGCCGAATCTTCTCTGCTTTGCCTAACTCA